>ML770147.1:0-17553 GCA_009733575.1 Gymnopus androsaceus JB14
AGTGGAGCATGTACCACTGTAGCAATGAGATCCCAGGTCTCCAATCATTCATCTAGCTATAACTTGAGGCTATCCTTGCATGTAGTTTAAGAAAATAGAGCCCCAATAGAGCCTTCAAATTATCATGAAAGAACTGTAATGGCCAAAATTTTGGCAGATTTCATTGCTCAAAGAGGTCCAAGATCAAGAAAAACAGTAGATTCAAAGGGAAGATATACAAGACAATTCTACATTCTTCTACAAGCAGATTTAGTGAAAGAAAGGATTGTAAAGCAAGCTAAAAGATACCTAAGTGGCCAAAAGTTATCTGTAACTTATCTGCAATTGCAGCTTTTCGGAGGCTCTCAGTGGGTACCATTGCATATAATATTTATACTATGTGTATTTCAGTGCTAGGAACTCCCCATATTATTTTTGTGATTTACCAGAACATTCTGGTCATTGGCAATGCATTAAGCTTTCGCACATGTTATCTGCACATGCCGATAGCAGCCGTGGGAACCCAGAAATATCATCGGTCAGCCGAAATTTTGGTGCCTTTGGATCTGCCGGCCGTCGGCTCCCCGGGTCTTGACCCAAAATAACGGGAAAGTTACAACATGACATCATGGCCATCAACTTTCAAGTGCCGTTCATGTGAGTTACACAATGAATGGGAGGCACCTGGTTTCCAGGTGCCTCACGGAATGCCCCCGGTGAGAAGCTGAACATCAGCTAAAAGTCTTCATATCCCACCAAATGTCAACACAGCCCAATCTACTGTACCGTTTCCACCAAAAGTTCATGGTATGTGACCCGTGATGTGCCCTGTTCAGAATTTTCGGTGTTCACAGATGGAAGTGAGCTGTGACATAGTTGTGAACAGTTCACTTGCACAGTGTGTAGGGGCTCAGTGAACCACTGTGCAAGTGCCCAGTAACTTGTTAACTTATTTTTGGAGTCATTTCTGGCTTGTTTGCAGGTGAACTAGGCAAAATTTGAATTTCCCCAGCATTTTTGTACCATTTTTGAGAATTTTTTTTTTTCTGTTATGGTTGTCAGTGTTCACAACCCAGAGTGACTGGCGACAGTCTGCTGTGAACTTTTCATTTTGGGTTGATGTGACCTGTGACTGAACTTTTGGTCAAAATGGTACAGTATTGAGTAGAGCAATGCTGAAGGCAGAAAGAGGATGGACTGAGATTGCATAAGTCACCAAATGGTATCTAAGCCATCCCACTGATACCAGGGTCAGCCCTGTTTATCTATTTTTGGAAAATGATTGAGAAAAGCTAATGGAAATAATACTATTTCAGGTACTTTTCCTATGCAAGAATGTAATCTGATCTCTGCCTGCAAGGGGAGGTCAGGCCTTGAACCCGTTATATTGGGTCGATTTTTTTAAGCCTCTTGACTGACTGACTGACCAACTGATAGGCATGTGATTTCCCAAATAAGGAAGGTATGAGGTAATAGTATGATGTCACATCTTTTCTCACATGCGTGCTGCTTGCATTCAACCTCTTTCATTCATGTTCTATTGTACACAGAATAGATTTTTTCTCTATCTAACATTGTCTGAACCAAGCCATACTACTATGTAGAAAAGACTGCACAGATCATTGGAAGTGTGTTTTGAGCTGACCTTCTGGTCGTTAGAGTCTGCAGTGCAATTATTCATAGTGTCATTGTTGTGATTCTCACTGTGTGCAAATCCAAATAATATTTTTCTGAAATAGTAAAATTATTTTAAAACTGTATCAATGATTTTTCCGATAAATTTTGTCATTTATGGTAAAGATATGTAAAATTTGTAATAGGCCAGAAATACATTTTTTCATGATAAAATGTGCCATTTATAGTAAAAATATGAAATACAGATGATGACATTAAAGTAACTATTTTGCTGTTTCTGATAAAACTTCAAAAGAATCATGTGAGACTGGGATTTTTCATTCAGCATAACTTTACACTGCACTGTTGAATTCATGCTAGCAATATACAATAGTAATGGTACAGGTATGTTGAAGTTATGCTAAGTGAACTATCAGTTTTTTGATGATAAAAGCAAGCTAATTATGTTGAAATTATGAAGCAGCAATGGTAAACTCAAAATAAGTGTTTTTTCTAGTACAACATGATGCTTTTCATCAGCCTTGTAAATCGCCTGGTAATCTTGGCGCGGAAGGGGCCTGTGTACAAAGTGAGTGAGGAGATAAGAAAAGATAGAAGGACAAACGTAGACTTCTTGCCATCAAGTCTCTGGTGGTCCCGCTCTGCAGCCCATTCACGATGACGAGCCATGGCGCGCTCTCGCTCTCTGGTCTCTCAAACTGCAACGGCCTTTTGATGAGCAATCTTGTGCATTCTCTCAAGCAGGAGCAGCGTCAGATTGACTCCTTGAGTAATAGCTTCGTCGAAGAAATAACCACTGTGAGCTTTTTAGCATGCTAGACAGAGGTGAGGAACAGATATACATACAAAAAGCGCGCTTCCAGTGGTTCCAACTCACGTGCTATTTCACGGCAATGTTCTTCACAAGCTTGGATTAGAGTGTCCACCATGCTATTGACATCATCGAATTCAGTTTCAAGCTGCACTGTTAAAATATTGCGTTTGGCGGTGCCAGTAATGTCAAGGCTGCACCAATAGTGGTTATTTCTTCGACGAAGCTATTACTCAAGGAGTCAATCTGACGCTGCTCCTGCTTGAGAGAATGCACAAGATTGCTCATCAAAAGGCCGTTGCAGTTTGAGAGACCAGAGAGCGAGAGCGCGCCATGGCTCGTCATCGTGAATGGGCTGCAGAGCGGGACCACCAGAGACTTGATGGCAAGAAGTCTACATTTGTCCTTCTATCTTTTCTTATCTCCTCACTCACTTTGTACACAGGCCCCTTCCGCGCCAAGATTACCAGGCGATTTACAAGGCTGATGAAAAGCATCATGTTGAACTAGAAAAAACACTTATTTTGAGTTTACCATTGCTGCTTCATAATTTCAACATAATTAGCTTGCTTTTATCATCAAAAAACTGATAGTTCACTTAGCATAACTTCAACATACCTGTACCATTACTATTGTATATTGCTAGCATGAATTCAACAGTGCAGTGTAAAGTTATGCTGAATGAAAAATCCCAGTCTCACATGATTCTTTTGAAGTTTTATCAGAAACAGCAAAATAGTTACTTTAATGTCATCATCTGTATTTCATATTTTTACTATAAATGGCACATTTTATCATGAAAAAATGTATTTCTGGCCTATTACAAATTTTACATATCTTTACCATAAATGACAAAATTTATCGGAAAAATCATTGATACAATTTTAACATAATTTTACTATTTCAGAAAAATATTATTTGGATTTGCACACAGTGAGAATCACAACAATGACACTATGAATAATTGCACTGCAGACTCTAACGACCAGAAGGTCAGCTCAAAACACACTTCCAATGATCTGTGCAGTCTTTTCTACATAGTAGTATGGCTTGGTTCAGACAATGTTAGATAGAGAAAAAATCTATTCTGTGTACAATAGAACATGAATGAAAGAGGTTGAATGCAAGCAGCACTAGGGTTTAAAAGTGCAGTTCATTAACTGCTTAAAAACTGCCAACTGCACTGCACTGAACTGCGGTGCAGATAAAAAAACATTGCACCAGTGCAGTGGTTGCACTGCAGTGCAGTGGTTGCACTGCAGTGCAGTTCTCAGTTTTCTAGAATTTGAAAATTCAAATAACCGATAAAAACCGGTGCAAACCGGTGGTGCACTGGTGCAATTTTCCTTACTAAGTAAGTGTGTATATACCTGTAGTATGGTAAGTATTTACTTACAGTACTTATCAGTACTATAGTAGGTATTTTACTTGAGTTTCCATGCTTACTGTTACAATACTTACTTACAGTGATTACTTACTAACTAGTAGTAATATACAGTAAGTACTTATGAGCATACTTATATTAATACCAATACTTACCAACCAGTAGTAGTATACAGTGAGTACTTATGAGCATATATTAATACTAATACCTACAAGTTACAGTCACTTATGCTCACTAAGTACTAATGAATATTGCTACCAAATACTAGTATCAATATTAGTAGCAACCTTTACTTACTGGAATGACCTCTTTAATATATTTTTGTAGTAAATATACAAGTTGTTAATTTTTGAAGCTACTGGAACTGCAGTTTGAACCGGTTCTGCACCAGTTTGCACTGATTAGCTGCAGAACCAGTGCAAACCGCATAACTGCACTGAACTTGCACCGGTGCAACTTAGAACTGCAGTGCAGTGCAAGGTTTGCCAAAATTGAGTATTTTTAGCACTGGTGCAGTTTCCGGTTGTCTAAAAATGGCTCTAAAAACCGAACTGCACCGCACTTTAGAACCCTAAATAGTCCAGGTAACCAGCCATAATGAATAGAAGTAAGGTGGTTGAAGGTGGGAAAGGGTAGTTTTTGATTGGAAAGAGAGCGGCGCCCATATTGATATGGCAATCTTGGTTGCACATGGAGGGAATGCGATATTACGGTCTCGTTAGATGGCGCAATAATAATGGGACTAGAGCAAAGGACATTTTAGAGAAGCATTGTGCTGAGGTATTGGATACTAAGATTCTAAAATAATGGTCAGTGGAAGAGAGAGAAGAGAAGACGCATCACAGGCAGTTGAAGGCTTGAGTCTAAAAGGGCTGATTGGCGGGAAACAATTGCATTTTGCTGTGGTACTAAGGGGTAATGGTCAACTCACATAATTCTTTCTGTTGTGTTTGCTAGCTGCAAGTTTGAATCTCGCTGGTGTCATACATGAAATCTGGGAAGATAGTTTTTTTAAATATAATATGTAGTCACATGAGTGAGCCATGAGCGCGTTTATGCCGAGCAATCCAGCTTACTTCTTACATTCAACAATATCACTTTTGGTTTTCTTATGAACTGTTACGGGCGTCATTCCGTCGGATGTAATGGTTGGTCGAATTGAATCTGTCAAGCAGGCTGCTCTGCGTGGTAGGAAACGAGCCTCGAAGTCAAAACGCGGCAAACCAAAAGCCAATCATCAAACCAATGACCGTGTACATGTTGAGGGGGATTTTGAGGCTGTTCATACAAGGGATGGTAGACTGGACTTGCGAGGAGTGCCTGTTGCATCTCAAAGGTTGCCACAGAAAGGCAGGATCACTTGGATGGCACAAAAGGGATGGAATGCCGAGGAAATTAGGGAGCATGGACTTGGGGACCACAGACACGGTTCATTGATGGATGCTCATGACGAAGGCATAGACGGCGTGAACATTGATGTGATGAATGCTGTTCCAACCAAGCGCAATACAAAACGGAGTAAGAAATTGGTAAGACACAAGCAACTTTTTTTTTGTCAAGGACTCTACTCAAAAATTGATATTTACAGAGATGAATCAACCTCGTATGGCTCGAGAAGCACTGTACCGACTATCTGGATGAACTCATCTGCATAGATGGTTGAGGAGACATATCTAGTATCACCGTGTGCCCAGATTGCTTAGGTTGAGGGAAATCACTGCCTGGTATGGCGGAGATTCGTTGCGTGGACTGTTTGAGTCCTTATTTGGTTTGCTCATCCTGCTGCACAGAACAGCACTCGAGGGATCCCTTCCATTGAGTAGAGGTACGTTCCGTTACTGTTCAGCAGATGTACATGCTTAAAATGAGTATTGAATTAGAAATGGAATGGGGACTTCTTCATGAAAACATCTCTTGCTAAGCTAGGGCTTACAGTGCAATTAAACCATACTACGACTCAGTGTAGTAATCCTCTGCGCTGTCATCAGAATTTCCTCGTAATGGACATCACAGGCCCTCATTGACTCCCACTTTACTTCTGTGGCTGCGAGCACGCTGAGTTTCATGATATACAATTACTTTGATTTCGGCTATATCCAGCGATGCAAGATGTTATCCAAACGTGTGCTACATTCCGATACCTTGACTTCATACATCTACTCTCTCTCACTAGTAAAGGATTGGCCTTGGGCTTCTATCAGACAATGGAGAGATTGGAGGATAGCACTGGGTTGACACCTCCCATATGGCGGTATCCCGCACTCAAACTGATGTTAAACCATGTAAATTAGCACCAATGAGTGCTAAATTAATGAACACCTATATTGAGACAAAGTCAAGAGTACTACTGCACATAGAGCATTATACATTTTATTTTGGATCAATCCACCTCTGAATTTTTGTGAATCCCCTTTATGTTAAGATAGGAATATAAATCTTGTAAGAGCACTCCATGTGGTAACAGTTGGGTGGATTGCACTCTGATAGTTTGGATGACATTTTTTTCTTTAAAAAAAAAGCACCCAAAAATAAGAGCATCTAAAATTTCCAAATGGAGATCTGCACAGTTACAGCACTAGGTGAAATTCCCACTGCAAACTCGATGCCTAAAGAACTGAGTTTCCTTATGTAAAGTAAGGACTCGGAATATATGCACTATATGCAGTTTATATGCATGGCAGTCACATCATCTCCCCCACAATTGAATATCAACTGTCCCATTTGAGTTGGTTAAAATTCATGCAGGTCTCAATGTGTGCTCTCTAGATCTGGTTTCAAACGGACTCTAAGTTTGGTGCCTGAGTACCTTCAAGACATTTCACATGGAAATTGTACTTGATGTCTCAAACTAGCAAAACTTCCACCTTTTACTTCCAGTTGCACCTCTTGCTTCAACCGTTGCCATCTTTTGGCTAAATCTTCATCCTCTAAGTCTCGCAGCGAACCCCAACGAGAGCTAGCCACGGCATTGCAGAGAAAGAAAAAAAGAAAAAAGGAATTAAACTGATACCTAATACATTAGAGGTTCGAACACCCGCTGCCAGTTAGTGCACAATTCCCATCAGATGAGATGACCAAGAATACCGTTATGCCATAAGGCGCATGTAAGGTAGTGATCCATTACATTGGTATTATTTACACTTGTAAGTGATTGTAAACAAATCCAATGCCGTAGGTTGCTCAGTATACCATTGAACACCACTAAAACACACCATACAGAAAGCCATACAGAAAGCAGCACCCAAAACAAAAAGGAAGCCACTGTTGAATATGTTGAGGATGATTGGGTTAATGGTATTTTATTTGTAGAGGTATCGGAAGTTGAATTAGAAGTGACAGTGCCAGAGGCCCTCACTGCTTGTGCTCTAGCTCAACTAGGGATCCGCACCGTAACCGTAACAATCCTGTATAAGGTTTCGGAGAGAAAATGTACAGTATGGCTTGTCTGCGCCGTCATACTGTATACAACCGTCGAAATGCGTCGCTTATGGCCTCATCACAGACCATCAAAAGTAGTAGTAGATAAAATCAATTTAAAAAGCTTGCTTGGAACATGATTCACGGGAGGGAGAAAAACAGAAGAGGGGCAGGCTCCGAGTAGGTATTCTTTCATACATTCGACGGGAATAACAGTGCAGCTGAATTATCATTGGGTGAGCAAAGCGAACCCGATATTGGTTGAGGCCCCGGGAGATGCGTGTACAGCCACAGTAGCGTGAGAATAACTGAGTGAAAGCGCCAATGTACACAGCCACACTACTGTGTAGCCTGCAATACTTTGCTCACCCATTCACCCAGTAGTGCCTTGCACTAATGCAAAACATATTTAATCATGTTTCCTCCTTCTGGATATTCCGACCTACAGTCTCCGTCGGAGTAGGTCGGAGTCCCCCTGCGTTTTTCATTGGTCTTGATTTCTAGTCCTAGTCAAGGAACGGAAATTATGATTAATTCTAAACACAGCCTAATCAAAAACATTCGAATAGGCGGAAGCAGAAGGAAAGAGTCTCTACTCAGAGAGGTGCGAAAAGGTGGCTTGAAACTGTAAATGAATTCGAAACCTGCAATATCAGCCGCCAACACTAAGTATGGACGGGACTCGGAGGATCATTGAGTTCCTTCCGTCCTACCAGCAACGGATTCCGCCATGGTCTGTGATTGAACCCGCGCAACGTAGGTAGGGCGAAGGCCTAGATGTAGAGCCATTGGATGATTTCAACATCCAGTTTGTGCGAAACAGCACAATGGACCAAGCAAGATGGAAAAATTACTGATCATGATTCATTACGTGGATTGGATTGGACGTTTGTTGTCACACAACATTTGGTGCTGAGGTTGGAAGGCGCAGCTGAGTTCCATACGATCCAGTTACGACTGAGAGAGAGATCTCGTATTTAGAACTACAGACTCACGGAATCACAGTCGGAAAGATCCAACGTCTGATGTTAGGATAGGGAGACTTTGCCTAGAAAGACGGATTGAAAGGATATTCATCTACGAGGAGTTGAGCGGGGAGAAAGATTCAGCGCTAGTCTTGATATTACTACGGAAACAATGTTTTGATATCCAGTTACATGGATCCGTCGCACCCACTATTCACAGAAAGCTTTGATATCACCTGCTCTGGTGTCCTGCGGAGTCATTACGAGTCTAGGAATAAAGAGCGGGAGAAGGATCAGTGGTGAAACCGATGGATGTGATCGATTCGAGGAAAACGTATAACGTTCAAAGCGATGAACGTTTGAATGCTTCGGTGATGCCGAGGTTGCCGGTACCAACTGCTAGCAACTGCTTGTGTGTAACGACAAGTCGAGGAAAACAACTAGTAAAGATCTATAACGAACATGTGCCCTGCTTGCTGAAAAATGTATCATAGCATTAGCGGCGGTATAGAAAGGAAGAAATGTCAACGTGCTAAGTCTTCGACTCGTGGCTGATTATGAGCCCCTTCGCTTTGCATCCAAAGCCACCTTTCCGCATTCCAGCTAGCTGAATGGGGTAGAAGTGTCGCAGGCTCCTCTTATACACATAGCATGCTTATGCAAACGACATGTTGGCGAGAAATGCATATGTACATAGTGAACGTTCATCACCATATGAACCTCGAACCAGGATTCTTTCCCCTTGCGTGATTGGTCGTACGTATATGATACATTCAAGTTCCAGTCCCTAGCCTCGTTTTATGAGGGAGCCTCCGCAGGCGAGATCATATTAGACCTCGCTTGAGGCGGACACCGCGGACATAGGTTCCATCACCATTACAGCACCATCAAACATTGAGAGTTGATTGCCCACTTTCGGGTTCATTTGCCACACAGCTCGACTTCGGAACGTGTGACAACATATTGTCCTGTGAATGAGAATCGTTCTTCGCCCTCTTCCTTCGACTGGTACCTGCACCAGTCATCCCTCCGATTCCTCCGACTAAAAACTGTAAGGAACATTGGCGAGCGCTCACTCAATGGGAATGGAACATACCGCAGGAGAGGGCAAACCACTGATAGCTCAATCCACTGTGGTGACGGGCAAGAAACTGGCGATTATATTTGTAGCAATGTGAGTCTCTGACAACCTCAATTATCTCATTTTGCTCGCCATATTCGTTGTTGATTTCTTTCTCATAAGGATGCTTTCGCTCCTGTTAATTGCGTTAGATCAAACAATCCTGGGTACACCTACAGATGTTCGCTCATTATTATTCCAGCTGACCTCTTCTTGTTAGCCACTGCTCTGCCTCGTATATCCTCGGATTTCGAATCTTTTTCTTTGCAAGGATGGATTGCTACCGTATTTGTTCTGACGCAAACCGTGTTTCTTTTGTTCTACGGTCAACTCCTGCGCATATTCCCTGCAAAGTGGATTTTGATCAGCGCTATTGCCATCTTTGAGGTTGGGTCTTTAATTTGCGGAGTGGCGCAGAACGTCAATACGCTGATTGCAGGACGGGCAATCTCAGGAGTTGGAGCTGCAGGAATCTGTGCGCTGGAGATTTTTCGCCATTTTTTTTCACTGTTTAGCTGACTGAGGTTACGAAGTTGTCTCGATTCTTCAGATCATATCCCAAGTTACAAGACTTGAAGATCGACCACGGTTGTTTGGTATACTTGGTGCTGTGTTTGGTCTCGCGTCCGTCATTGGGCCTCTCATTGGTGGGGGGTTCACCGACCATGTACGATGCTCAATTTCCAAAAATAATATTCATTTTCATCGATATTTGTGACAGGTTACGTGGCGTTGGTGCTTCTTCATTAATCTCCCCATCGGAGGTGTCTCTGTGCTCGTTGTCACCTTCCTTCTGAGAGCCGCGCCTCCTCTGGGATCGGACCCGACGCAACGTTCTACCAAGAATCTATTGCGACAGGTCCTTTTACTTGACTACATAGGCGCAATCTTGATTGCTGGTGCAGTAACGTGCGTCATACTCGCTCTGCAGTGGGGTGGAAACACCAAGCCATGGAATGACAAGGCTGTCATTATTGTCAGTACCTTCCCAGTAGCCTCCCACGAGCTGATTTTCTCTAACTACTTCCTCATTTCAGTGTTTTGTCTTTTCTGGAGTGTGCGCCATTGCATTTGTCTCATGGGAGATCTATAGCGGTGATAAAGCAATGGTCCCAACTCGGATCTTCAAGTCTCTTGCAGTGTACGCTTATCTATCTCCAAGGTATCTTTATTTTTCCTTCGCTGACTTGGCCTCCTTAGATATTCCATCATTATATATGGCTTTCTCACTCGTTTCTCTCTCTTGCTATTTTCCTATGCAAGTTATTGCATTATTTGTGAACCAGGCATGTTGAAATGACGAGCATTACAGTATATTCCTATATTCTACCAGGCCGTGAAGCACAAGACAGCCACGGATTCGGGTATCAACCTTCTTCCGTTCATGCTGGGCGTCGTCATCACCGCCGTTAGTTCTGCCCAGATCGTGGGAAGATTTGGATACTAGTGTGTACCATCTCTGTTCTACTTTCAAATCTTTTCCGACGAGAAACTTCTCCCAGCTGGCCGTTCCTTGTCGGGTCCGCGGTTTTCCTCGCTATTGGTTCTGGATTACTCTTCACCATCAGCACGTCGACGTCATCTTCCAAGATCATTGGGGATCCTTGCTGGTATTGGAACAGGTATGGGCATGCAGAACTCGCTCTTGGCAATCCAGGTCGAGTTTAGAGATACCCCGAAGCTTCTTGGGCAAGCGACGAGTATGGCATCTTTCGGTCAGTTCTTGGGTGGTACACTTGGACTCGGCATTGCCGAGCCTGTTTTCGCTTCTCAGTTGACAAAGTATCTCCTGATCTATGCACCTAACGCTCCTGCTGAGATTGTCAAGGAATCTCCGACTGCTATCTACACAGCGCTTCCTGAGGCAATGATCCCTGGTGTCATTCAGGCATACACACATGCTTTACGTGTTGTGTTTGTCGTTGGTGTTCCTGTAGCAGTACTTGCACTCCTTGCTGCCATGTTCATTAGGAATATCCGGATTGAGAAGACGGCCTCACCTGCTGCAAAACCTCTTCCTGCACCTGAGATTACTCCTGGGAGTAAAGAAGTGGATGTGGAGCAAAATATATAGTGGGATCAACCATCCTCCTACCCATGGATCATACTTTTTAGGTACATTTGCATAGCCTACATTAGCCAGGCCTATCTTACTCATTGCCTTACAGTAACATTTGGATTTTATGATCAAGAATACTTCTCCAGATGGCCTTCGTATTTAGTTTCACAAATAGAAACCATCATAACCCACATATCCTGTACTTAGCATCATATTACGCTGGGATAGGACTTTGAACCCGAATCGAATGGCCACTACATCTACTGGCAACACGTCACACTGTCACACGGAGAGAAACGTAGTTTTCTCTGACAGGCAGATCCAACCCGTTGAAGGGGAGGATGGAAATTGGGAAATTGGAAACCATCAGTCGCCGAGTTCCGGAACAGGCCCTGTCATACCAGTTCCAGAAAAATCGCCGAACCAATTGCCCAGACGAAGTATCTGGGAAACGAGTCAGACGAACCACCATAAAGAGATCAGGGAGTCATTGAAGGGATTGGAGAAGGGTGATGAGTTGAGACATCTTACCGCATCTCTAGGTCGGTAACATCTAAAAATCAAATCTGATCCTTTATCTGTTGCAGAAGCTATGCGACGACCTGACAGCTCCAAATGGTACGATGCCATGAAGGACGAAATCTCCAGACTCCAGGAGCGTGGAACCTATACAATTGTCACTCCACCTCCAGATGCCAATATTCTCACATCCAAATGGGTCTATCGGACCAAGAAGGATGAACGAGGTCACATTACAGGACACCGAGCTCGTCTTGTTGTACGTGGATTTAATCAGATCCCAGACGTTGACTACTTCCCAGACGAAACATTCGCATCTGTCGCGAAACTTGCATCAGCTCGTGCTATACTCAGCATTGGAGCTGAAAAGAGCATGATTATTCACCAAATGGACGTGAAATCAGCTTACCTTTATGGGAAATTGGACGACAACGAGCGCATTTTTATGAAGGCACCTCCAGGCATTGATATAGGGGTAAAACCAGGTCAAACTCTACGGCTTAAACTCGCACTTTACGGACTTAAACAAGCCGGTCGACGATGGTACATGCGATTCAGGGAAATCATGACCCAACTAGGGTTTAAACGATCTGATGTTGATCACACTGTTTTCTATCGCACAAATCCCTTCACCATCATTTTCATACATGTTGATGACATGACATTGGTTACCAAAACCCTGGCCATCATGGAGAAACTAAAGAAAGATATTGGGGCAATAATCGAAGTTGTTGATTCTGGAGAAATCCATTGGCTACTTGGGATCGAGATCCGAAGATCTCTCCATAATAGGATGATTCACCTATCCCAGCAGTCATACATTGACGCCATACTCTCTCGCTATGGATTCTCGGATATAAAGCCACTCCTCTATTCCCTTCGATCCCCACATCCACCTCACCAAAGACCAATCACCAAAAACGGTCGAAGATATCGCTTTCATGCGCGACAAACCCTATAGAGAGGCCTTGGTGCTCTCCAGTACTTATCTGTCGCTACGAGACCTGACATCACGTATGCAGTCTCCATTCTTGCTCGCTTTTCACAAAACCCCGGCATCACTCATTGGAACGGTGTACGCCGTGTCTACGCCTATCTCAAATACACTTGAGACTTTTGGCTCAGTACGAGCAACCAGGAGACAGTCCAAGGCTATACGGATGCAGATGGTATGTCCCAAGAGGATCGACATGCTATTTCCGGGTACGTTTTTATGTTGAATGGCGGAGCAGTATCTTGGTCATCAAAACGACAGGATACCATTTCTTTATCCACCACGGAAGCCAAGTATATCGCTTTGACCCATGCGGCAAAGGAAGCAATCTGGCTTAGGAATCTTTTGTCGGAAATCTTTGGTCAAATTACTCATGCGATCCCTATCAAGTCAGACAACCAATCCGCCATCGCATTGGCAAAGCATGATTGTTTTCATGCTAGGACCAAACACATCGATATCCAATATCACTTCATCCGCTACATCATCGAGGAAGGTAAAATTCGTCTTACATACTGCCCCACCGAAAACATGACAGCAGACATCTTCACTAAAGCCTTACCTTCGATGAAAGCCAAACACTTCGCAGCATCCATGGGATTAGCAAAGGTTTGAAGGGGAGTGTTGGAATATCAAAGGTAAATATATTCCATCGAACTATACATGGAACGCTTTCTCGTAGTATCCACTTGTTTGTATCACCATCCCATGCACTCCACTACTATCATCTCGCAGACTCCACTCAGTCTCTCGCCGTATCCACTTGCTTGATATATTGTTTGTACTTAGGACTGTTTATAAGCTTAGGTACCATACCCTGTAATAACACCGTTGTCCCCCATCGATCTGTGTGATCGTTACTACTAAGTCCTGTGTGGACTTACTGCTGCTACTTCCTATTTAGGAACGTAACTCTAATACTTGCTTGGAACATGATTCACGGGAGGGAAAAAAAAAAAGAGGGGCAGGTTCAAGCGAGTAGGTATTCTTTCATACATTCGACGGGAATAACAGTGCAGCTAAATTATCATTAATCATGTTTCCTCCTTCTGGATATTCCGACCTACAGTCTCCGTTGGAGTAGTTCGGAGTCCCCCTGCATTTTTCATTGGTCTTGATTTCTAGTCCTAGTCAAGGAACCGGAAATTACGATTAATTCTAAACACAACCTAATCAAAAACATTCGAATAGGCGGAAGCAGAAGGAAAGAGTCTCTACTCAGAGAGGTGCGAAAAAGTGGCTCGAAACTGTAAATGAATTCGAAACCTGCAATATCAGCCGCCAACACTAAGTATGGACGGGACTCGGAGGATCATTGAGTTCCTTCCGTCCTACCAGCAACGGATTCCGCCATGGTCTGTGATTGAACCCGCGCAACGTAGGTAGGGCGAAGGCCTAGATGTAGAGCCATTGGATGATTTTAACATCCAGTTTGTGCGACACAGCACAATGGACCAAGCAAGATGGAAAAATGACTGATCATGATTCATTACGTGGATTGGATTGGACGTTTGTTGTCACACAACATTTGGTGCTGAGGTTGGAAGGCGCAGCTGAGTAGTAGTCACATCAGATCTCAGGCTCATTAGTCCATACGATCCAGTTACGACTGAGAGAGAGATCTCGTATTTAGAACTACAGACTCACGGAATCACAGTCGGAAAGATCCAACGTCTGATGTTAGGATAGGGAAGCTTTGCCTAGAAAGACGGATTGAAAGGATATTCATCTACGAGGAGCGGGAGTTGAGCGGGGAGAAAGATTCAGCGCTGGTCTTGATATAATACGGAAACAATGTTTTGGTATGGATCCGTCGCACCCAATATTCACAGAAAGCTTTGATACCGCCTGCTCTGGTGTCCTGCGGAGTCATTACGAGTCTAGGAAGTTGAAATATAAAGAGCGGGAGAAGGATCAGTGGTGAAACCGATGGATGTGATCGATTCGAGGAAAAATCATCGGCGGTGGACGTAGCGATGAACGTTTGAATGCTTCGGTGATGCCGGGGTTGCCGGTGCCAACTGCTTGTGTGTAACGACAAGTCGAGGAAGACAACTAGTAAAGATCTATAACATGTGCCCTGCTTGCTGAAGAATGTATCATAGCATTAAGAAAGGAAGAAATGTCAACGTGCTAAGTCTTCGACTCGTGGCTGATTATGAGCCCCTTCGCTTTGCATCCAAAGCTACCTTTCCGCATTCCAGCTAGCTGAATGTGGTCGAAGTGTCGCAGGCTCCTCTTATACACATAGCATGCTTATGCAAACGACATGTTAGCGAGAAATGTATATGTGCACAGTGAACCTTGATCACCATATGAACCTCGAACCTGAATTCTTTCCCCTTGCGTGATTGGTCGTACGTATATGATACATTCAAGTTCCAGTCCCTAGCCTCGTTTTATGAGGAAGCCTCCGCAGGCGAGATCATATTAGACCTCGCTTGAGGCGGACACCGCGGACATAGGTTCCATCACTATTACAGCACCATCAAACATTGAGAGTTGATTGCCACTTTCGGTTCATTTGCCACACAGCTCGACTTCGGAACGTGGGGGGGAAAATTTACTCGCTGATTATGATTCTAAAAACGCTCTTACTGAATCATTTTTGCAAAGACAACTTCACACCATGCGATGCACGGACCCATCCAAGGTCAATAAACATTTGGACGACATGATCAGCATCCGGGACGACCTCACGACAAGAGGAATTGATATCAACGACAATATATTCGTCAATACCATTATGTCCTCTGTCCCCGACACCTTCAAAGCTACCATAAACGCATTGGCTGTTTTTTCCGTGAAAGCAGACAAGAAGCTCAGTCCTGCCGAGCTTATTTCCACCATTCGTGCTGAATCAATGGTACACCAAATGCAACATGATCATAAGAAGGAATCGGCAAACTACGCCGGTAACAGGGGAAGAGGAGGTTTCCGAGGTTGTGGAAATTCCTTTAGGGGAAATTCCCGAGGCAGAGGCAGAGGCCACGGAGGATCAACGAGTCGCCAGGACTTGGTTTGTTACAACTGCGGAGGTAAAGGTCACTTTGGAAATCAATGTCCATCGGAGAAACGCAGTCAGGCCAACGAGGCCAAAGAAACAAAAGCTCCTAAAGAGAAGCAGAAGAAGAAGTTGGATGGAAACTGGAGAGATAGGCCGAAGAACAACGAAGTGGCATCCTCATCTATGATTGAGGAAGTACCAGAGTCATCATGGGCAGCAATCGAAATTCCCACTAAGCATGGGAATCTAGTTTTCGATTTTTCCGAAATAGCTGATAAATTCGAATTAGCTCTTTCATTGCCGAGCGATCAAAGCTGCATAGTGCAGAACATCAAATTCGACACTCCGCCACCTCTTACTCTTAACTATGAAGAGGAGGAAGAAGTATACGTTGACGTTAACCTCTTTCCTTCCTTCAAATTTGAATATGACACCGAAGAAGGAGTGGAAAAGGTGATCACGCTTACACTGCAGCCCACAGTGACGGAGCAATTCTTTTTGACTCCGGCTGCTCTACCCACATGATGCCACTCACCGACGAACTCAGGAATCAACGGGAAATTCCAACACGAGTCATTCAGGCCGACTAACGCGGAAACCTTCACGGCAAACATCTCCGGCACACTCCATCTGGGACTTCCAACATTCGAACAAGAAATAAGAATGTTAAAGCTCCCCAACACCCTTCTATGTCCAGACACTCCCAACACACTCGTATCACTGGGAAAACTCGACGATGATGGTTACGCCATCCACACCGCAAATGGTAAAATGACGATCAGAGATCGCCAGGGGAATCTCGTGGGAATTATCCCAAAGATTAACGGACTATACCAGATCCCATCACGGGAACACGCTTATTCGACTAAGATCGGCAGATTGGTATCTCTTTACGAGGCACATTGCTATCTTAGGTCACCTCAACTATGCTTACGTGAAGCATATGTTCCGAGACAACCAGGTTCGTGGAATCGGATTGGATCCAAAACAAATGGACGAACCAGAATGCCGCGCTTGTATGCTTGGGAAAGCATCCAGGTATCCTATCGCTCAGGTGCGATCATCTCCACGTGCGGAGAATTTTGGAGACGTCTTCCACATGGACGTGTGGGGACCATCACAAGTCAGGACGGTAAACCATTGCACTTACACGCTGACTCTAGTTGACGAAGCAACTGACTGGTTGGAGGAACCCCAAATGAAGTCGAAGGACGAGTCATTCGCACAGTACGTGGTTCTCCAAACAGGTCTCCAAACTCAATACGGCACAACTGTTAAAGTTCTCCACTCTGATCGAGGGGGAGAATTTCTCAGTAACGAATTCACGGCATATCTGGAACGCATTGGGACACGACGACATCTCACGGTACACGACACCCCGGAACACAATGGTATAGCGGAACGCGCACATCGAACGTTGCTCAACGCAGTTCGAAGTCTTTTGATCTCATCAGGACTCCCAAAATGGCTTTGGGGATT
The DNA here is from genome assembly GCA_009733575.1 of Gymnopus androsaceus JB14. Taxonomy (NCBI): domain Eukaryota; kingdom Fungi; phylum Basidiomycota; class Agaricomycetes; order Agaricales; family Omphalotaceae; genus Gymnopus; species Gymnopus androsaceus. The sequence goes on from ML770147.1 coordinate 17,370, forward strand.
CATGATGAAATACGCAGTATATGTTTGGAACAGAACGCTGAAGAAGGCCATTGGAATGGCTACTCCATACGAGAAACGGTTTGGTATTAAACCGGACATTACTAATCTTCGAATCTTCGGCAGTATTGTTTACGTTAAACGAGAAAAGGAACCCGGCAAATTGGAACCACAGGCCCAGGAAGGA
>ML770148.1:0-17530 GCA_009733575.1 Gymnopus androsaceus JB14
GCTTGAGCCAACTGTCCAGAGTTCCCAGTGCTCCAGTGTCCCAGCACTCAGATGGTCCGGCCAATGCAGGAGGGGGCTCCCAGAAGCTCCCAGAGGCCGCAAAATTACCTTATTTGGAAATAACATATGATTTTATATTTCTGCAAGCACTGGTCAGCGCTGGGAGCTCTGGGAGTGCTGGGAATTTTAAGTATTGCTGTGGGAATTAAAATGCAAAATACAGGTTTTGCTGATGCAGTTGCTTTCAATAAGTATTGGTATCAGTAAGTATCAGTAGCCTTCATTAGCCTTTAGTAAGTATCAGTAGCTTTCAATTAGTATTGGTATCAGTAGTGATGGTTTGGGGTCAAGTCCAGTTCAAAAAATCTCAATTTAACTTAGACCTGGGAAGTTGGGTCTGGGTTTCCCTGTAAAGCAAATCAAGAAAAATAGTCTGTGACCTGAGATGAACCAAGGTGACTCAAGAGAAAATTAATGTCTCCTAGGCTACTTAGGCTACTTAGGCTACCTAGGCCACCTATGCTGCCTCAGGTTTCCTAGGAATTCGGCTAAAACTTTTGGATCCTGGGGGTTCCTGTGTGTCCTGAGGTGTCCTGAAATTTCTTGATGGCTCCTGGGGAATCTTGAGGCAACCTCAGGGAGCCTGGGCAACATGGGTGGCCTAGGTAGCCTAGGTAGCTTAGGTTTCCTAGGCTGCCCTTGGGGATGCCTAGGCCCTAGCTATTTTTCCTGATGGCATCAATATGTTATTATTCTGGAACCTTATCATATTAAATATTCATGTAAAAATATCATACTTATACTGGCAAGAATCATTGCCCAATGTCAATATTGCCATATTAAGCAGTAATTGGGCTTTTGATGATAATTGGGATACACTGAAGGTACAATCTCAGATAAAAAGGTAGATAGAGCCAAATTAGAGTAGAATTTTCTTGGCAAAACAAATTTCTAAGGGTAAACTTCCATTTTACATCAAAAACTTGGGTCCTTGGTCAGGTTTCTGGATTTAGCTATGCTCACCTGACTCAGACCCAGATCTACAAGCCAATCTAGAACCTGGAACAACCCGGCCAACCCGGTAACATCACTAGGTATCAGTAAGTATCAGTAGCTTTCAGTATGCATCACAGTATGCATCAGTAGCCTTCATTAAGCTTCAGTAGCCTCCAGTATGCATCAGTTCCCTTCATCAAGTATCAGTAGCCTTCAGTATGCATTGGTAGCCTTCAGTAAGCATCAGTAGACTTCAGTAAGCATCACATCAGCAAAAACTGTTTTGGGCCCAGGAGGATCAAGGTCACCTAGTCCTCTTAGGCAACCTGAGGCATCCTAGTTGGCCCAGGAAAAAGGGTAAAACTTTGGGCACCTAGGATGACTAGGATACCTGAGGTGTCCAAAGTTTTACCCTTTTTCCTCTTAAGTCTATTTAGGTCATGGTGGGTCAGCCTAAAGTCAGCCCTGGACCCAGACCATTTTTCCTGATGTACTTACTGAGGGCTACTGATGCTTACTGAAGACTACAGATGCTTATTGAAGGCTATTGATACTTACTGAAGGATATTGATGCTTACTAAAAGCTACCAATGCATACTGAAGGCTACTGATACTTACTGAAAGCTACTCACATCAGCAAAACCTGTATGACATGGGCAGTGCTTGAACAAACTGTCCAGAGTTCCCAGTGCTCCAGCGTCCCAGCACTCAGATGGTCCGGCCAATGCAGGAGGGGGCTCCCAGAAGCTCCCAGAGGCCGCAAAATTACCTTATTTGAAAAGTATGTATGATTTTATATTTCTGACAGCACTGGGAGCTCTGGGAGCGCTGTGAATTTTAAGTATTGCTGTGGGAATTAAAATGCAAAATACAGGTTTTGCTGATGCATGAAGGTCACTGATGCTGACTGAAGGATACTGAGGGTTACTGAAGGCTACTGATGCAAATGGAAGGCTACTAATGCTTACTGAAGACTACAAATGCTTACTGAAGACTAACAATGCTTAATGAAGGCTACTGATACTTACTGAAGGATACTAATGCTTACTAAAAGCTACTGATGCTTAATGAAGGCTACTGATGCATACTGAAAGCTAATGAGGTATACTGCACCCTACTGAGCCTTACTGAAGGCTACTGAGGTATACTGCACCCTACTGAGCCTTAATGAAGGCTACTGATGCATATGGAAGGCTACTAATGCATACTGAAGGCTACTGAGCCTTACTGAAGGTTACTGATACTTACTGAAGGCTACTGATGCTTACTGAAAGCTACTGTTGCTTGCTCAAAGCTACTGCATCAGCAAAACCTGGATAGTCCCATAGCAAGGTCCCTATCTGTCTAGAACATCAGCAAAAATGGTCTGGGCCTGGGATAGCCTATAGGTTAGACTAATATGACCTGGGCAACCTGGGCAACCTGGGTGACTTAGGCCACCTAGGAATATGCCCAAATCCTAATATCACTTGAGAGTGACTTAGGCTACCTAGGAATATGCCCAAATCCTGATATCACCAGAGGGAGCCTCCTTGCAGCCTGAACACAACCTGAGCACAACCTAAGTGCAACCTGAACACAACCTGAGTACAACCTGAGGGAACCTGGGGCAGCCTGGAGAAGCCTGAGGAAGCCTGAGGAAGCCTGGGAAAGCCTGGGAAAGCCTGGGACAGCCTGAGATTTATCTAGAACTAGGATTACAAGCTAAATAGCTTCAATAAACTAGTACATTGAATTATAATGTGTATAAATATCATTAAAAGAACAGTAGATACCCCAATTATTGGAATTTATCAACATATAATTGCGTAAAATAAGCGCCAAAATAAGCGCCGAACCGCGTGGGCACCTGTAGACTGCGTACAATTAAAAGTCTGTTGATGGGGTCAAATCAGATTCATCATGAAGTAACAGTTAACTTGATAAATATGTTAGTCTACTTGAACTTGAGTTAAAAACAAGGGGTGTTCAACCCACTAAGTCCCGACATGACCTTGTTTTTGGGTCATAAGGATTCATGAAGCCCCCCCCCCCTTCCACCACCTATATATAGTAAAATTTTCCCACACTTTGGAGGATTTCCAACTTCAAATTTGTATTACATAACAATTTTTTCTCCTTTGCACCTTTAAACAACATTTCCAGAGGCAATTTAACACACAGCAGTTCATCTAAGTTCAATTCAACCTGGTGTAAGTGCACTTGCACTGACAATATTTTTTGATGGAGGTGCTAAATTGGTACTAAATTGCATCATATCCTATAAAATCCATGTTTTTCAGGGGGATTTGAGATGTTGAGTGCTTGAAATGGTTTTTACAGCCTTATTTCAGTGGTTGAATTGACCTAGAACACCCCTCAGAGCCTCAATAGTATGAAAAATTTTTCGGCCATAAGGACTTCTCAGACCCCCCCCCCCCCCCCAAGGTCATGTCAGCGCTTATTTTTTTGAACACCCCTTGGTTAAAAATACTTAAGTGAGGTGTTCCGAGTCATAAGTTAAGGCCAGTAAAACATTAATGAGTCTCGAAAAATAAGTTCACTTTGAAATAAGTCAAAAATCCATGAGTTTAATAAGATAATAAGGTTTAAGTGATATAAATGTGGAAATTGAGCAAAAAGATACAGCTGAATAATAAAGTATGAGAATTATTTTTTGGGCTGTATAACTCAGCAGAAGTATCCCTAGGTTACCTCAAGTTGCCTCAGGCTTCCCAGGCTTTCTAGGCTTCCTCAGGCTTCCTCAAGTTTCCTCAGGTTCCCTCAGGATTCCTTCAAGAAGCCCAGGAATAAGGGGGTGGACTTATGAAAGCCTGGGAGACCTAGGTATCCTGGGTGTCCTGGGTGTCCTAGGAGACCTAGGTAGTCCTTAGGTATCCTCAGGTCATCCAAGGCCCAGACCATTTTTGCTGATGAACTGGACAGCTCTTATGACTGCTATGGATTGTATTGGAGCTGCAGCTCATAGCAATCCATTGCAGTCCATAATTCACCCAGGTTTTGCTGATGTGATGTTTACTGAAAGCTACTGGCTTTGTGGGCCCACCATAGATTCCCTGTTAGCTGCCTGTGTTGTTTTTGTATGTGCCATGATCTACTGGAATTTTACAACCTTGTCTCCAGTGAACTTTCTATGTAACATCATCACTTTGTGATTTCTCTGTCACTTCCCTGTATGTCTACTGCAAATCCTGACATATACTGAAAGCCTTCAACAAAGATTACTGGGAATTTTTTCAATCTGACAAGTCACATAGTCACATGGTTTGTCTAAGTGTAAGTTCCCCAACTTACAGTGAATTCACTGAAAAAAATAGTTATTCTAAGTCTCCTGTAACTTATCTCAGAATTCCCTGTAAGTACACTGCTATACAGGAAACTCACTAGGAATCTTATGGGGAATTTCATGTGTGACAAATCCAATTCCACAAGTTTTCTGTATATCCATGCAACTTTCAGTTGGACTTCTAATGTGACAAAGTAACTCTGTAAGTTTTTTGTAAGTGGTCCATTTTACAGTAATCTTATAGTTACTTGAATTTGTCAATAAGTTATTTGTAAGCCTAAACTATTATATGAAACTTTTTATTAAAGGTATTTCCTGTAGGTTTCCAAAAAATTCCTTATAAGTCTCTGAACTTATGAGATTCTGCATCAGTGTAAGCTCCCTGTAAGATCTGGCACTTACTGAAAATTCACAGGGAAGATTTAAGGTGATCGTTTTGTGTGAGATGTCAAATAGTCACCCTGTGAGTCTCTTGTAAGGTGAAAAACTTACCATAGACTTATATTGGAAAATGGTCTTTGTAAGTCCCTTGTAAGGTGAAAATTTTACCATAGACTTACATTGGAAAATGGTCTTTGTAAGTCCCTTGTAAGATGAAGAACTTACTATAGACTTACATTGGAAAATGGTCTTTGTAAGTCCCTTATAAGGTGAAGAACTTACCATAGACTTACATTGGAAAATGGTCATTGTAAGTCCCTTGTAAGGTGAAGAACTTACCATAGACTTACATTGGAAAATGGTCTTTGTAAGCTTGTTTGTAAGTCCCTTGTAAGATGAAGAACTTACCATAGACTTACATTGGAAAATGGTCTTTGTAAGTCTCCTATAACTTGCCTCAATGTTACCGGTAAGTACAGTTCCTTACAAGAATTTTACCGAGAAGCTTACAGGAGACTTCTGGTGTGACAATGTCACTCTGTAGGTTTCCTGTAAGATTTCGCACTTACAGTAATATTACACAGACCAAAAGTTGCCTGAAAGTTTCTTGCATGTCCATGCATCTTACAGTCAAACTTACAATGTGACAAAATCACACTGTAAGTCTATCGTAAATCATCACTCTTACAATAATCTTACAGCCAAAAGAATTTTCCCGGAGCCCCAGACACAGATCTTGTTGACAAATATAATTACAATTGTAGGTTTTGTATTATTCTACAAATTACTACAGCTGTAAGTACCATCAATTATTAATACCATTAATACAGTATGGCACGCAAACTTTGGGCGGGCACTCTAAAGCCTCATTTGCACTTATTTTGATAGGCGGGAACCCCTTACCTAACCCCCAACCCCTAACCGAACCCCAACCCCTAACCGCTAACCCAGCACATTTGGCAATGCCGGACTAGCTCTCTAATGTTAGGGTTCACCGAGCTAGCCACGGCATTGCTTGGAAATAAAAAAAGTACAATTTAATTAATGTTTTACATTGAGGATTGAACACTCACCGCCGCCAGGTGCAGCTTATCTCATCTGTCAGAGACGCTGACAGGGAATACTGTCATGCCATCGGGCGCATGAAATCTGTCAATGTAATTGAAATATATTACATCACTGTTGCTACATGTACTTACAACTGTAATTAATTTGTAGAATAATTAAAAACCTACGACTATAATCATTAATCAACAATCCTGGTGTCCTAGGTTGTTTCCCGTAAGTTCCTAGTAAGTCAAAAATTTTACACGAAACTTTGGGCTAAATCCGATCCCCGTAAATTTCCGATAAATTTCCCATAAGTCGCAGGATTTATGGGGTTTTGCACCCGGTGGTACTCTCGTTCTTGTTCTCGAAACCTGATGGGCTTGCTACAGCTTCCGCTTTTGTTTTGTCTCCTTGCGAACCCTGAAGGGTTCACGAAGGGATGGAGGAAACGCCTCTGCCTCCGCCTACGGCGCTCGAGTCACAACTGTCATATTCCTAATTCCTCCTCCACTCACACTATATTCGCGGTCTATTCCAATGCCTATTCCAATGGCTCCGTTAGCTCCGTTGGACTACGATAATTCACTCATTAACTCGTCGAGAGAAGACGATAACGATGTCGTTATGCGTGCAAAAACTCCTTTCGTCCTCGATAAAGTGCTGGAGTCTGTTCCTTTACCGCATCAACTAATCGGGAAGGTTCGCGGTCTCCATGGTTCAAGTAACATACAGCTTTGGTACTATTCGTTGCCGTACTATTCGCTGTCGTGGATGGGCTCGGCCTAGTATATAAGTCTTGATGGCACCCCGAGAAAAGCTTGTTCAAGATCCTATACTCTAAACAATGGCGTCGGGCACAAGTCGCTGTTGCATCAGAGACTATGAGCTTTTAAATACAGAAATCAAATGCATAATTCAGAGTGAACACACCTTGTTCACTAATCAATTCCCAAACTAACCCAAACACCATCGCTTTCAAGAATGAACAGTAAAGAGCCTTAGGTCAACGCCATGTCGCCATTTCTGATAGGATTATGAGTTTCCGACGATTCCAAGCGAGATTTAACATGTAGAGAAAGCGTAGGACCCTCCTATTCGATCTCTGTCGATTCCGAAGGCCAGAATAAGATGAGAGTACTTAAAGTAGAGAGCAAGCGCTGGTACCCGTGTTAGCGCCCATGCTGCACGTTCTTTCTTCGAGTCCTCTACTTCAACTTCACACCGCTGATAATTATGCTTCACCCAGTGAAATTATCGGCGGTGTGCTTTGTCTTTCTCCAATACTTTTCGTTTCTGCATATAACGCGAATTGATTTCGAAGCACGTTGGTGTACATGTTCAAGGCCTATGCATATGCAAGACAGTCTGATGATATAGCAGCGTAATAGCACGTTGCATATGCTTGCGATTTGCTCACTAGCAGTTGAGTCGCCTCTCAGGAAGGAAGGAAGGTTTATTACACGGTACAGTCCACGAATTGAACGCCGGTTCCAGGGGTTACCCGGTGCGGCATTTACATCATCGTCTCTCGCAGAATGAAAGGACGACCTCAGAGACGGCTGTAACCGCTGCTGTATATCCACCGGCCAACTAGACTAGGTACAAGCATGTAAGTGTACTGCAGACTTTCTAACCCAGTAACTAACTACACTATGCTACTAAGCAGGAGCACAACATTTTATATCTTCAGCGGCGGTATTCGGGGGGAATATATTTTTTAAAAATGGGCGCGTCTGCTGAGTTCTTTTACTGGTCTTCTACTGGTCAGTATGAGCAGAAAGTTTTGAATTCTCATTATCATAGACTTTAGTTCTACAAGAGTTGCGAGACCTCGGGGGAACGTTCAGCATATCACGCTGTTTTCAGCTCCAATTTGTAAAAGCAGCCGATCTTCTTTGTGCGCATGGAGCATTTCAAAAGGTAATTTTCTGGAGCTTGCGAACAGAGAACAGGTGATGATCTTGCGTGCTCAGTCCTGTTGTTTTGTTTTGGGATTGCTTCTCATGCTGATTTTTGGAGTAACAATATTTGACCAATATTCATGTTCAACGTTGCTGATCATCCAACGTTCTGGTTTAATCTTGGAAATTTGAAGCTGGGACGAGTATAAAAAGGACAGCTTTGCTTTGAAAAGTGCAGTCGAACCAGCCTGAACATGAAGCTCTCCACCTCCCTCATTGTCGCTCTCCTGTCTGGTGCAGCTTTTGCCTCTCCCCTGGGCATTCGCAACCGCATTGCCAAGCGTACCGCCGCTCAGGTCGAGTCTGACATCTCTACCATTGAATCTGACCTTACCACTCTCGACAATGGTATCAACTCTTTCACCGGTTCCCTTATCCAAGGCCTCGGGCTGTTGGTAAACTTTGACTCCTTGGGGAGCTCCGTCAACAGTGCCACCTCCGATTAAGTCAATAATTCAAGTTTTTGGTTCATCATGGCCCGGACTCACTGAGTGCAAACAGGATCACCTCTACTGGCACTCTTGATGCTGCCGACTCTGCTACTGTCGCAGGGGACGTGACGAGCCTCGCTTCCCAGGTCGTGACCGTCCTCAGTAATGCTGCTGCTAAGGTATATCGTATACATATGCGCTAGTTCATGTCATTCTGGTGCTGACAATGACTTGAAAGGCTTCCGTTGTTGAATCTGCAGGCTTCACCTCCGAGGTCGTTTCTGCTCTCAACACCCTTCAAGGCGATGCTAATTCTTTCTTCGCTGCTCTTGAAGCTACCATTGATTCCTCAGTCGCGTCCGATATCTCTAGCGCTGCAGCTTCCGTCTCTAGTGCTTTTGCTACCACTCTTGCTGACTTCTAAGCCTGAGGTCACAGGAAAATTGGGATCATTCAAATTGCCCATCATGATGTATATCTGTTTTTTTTTTGTATAACTGTGCGATGCGAATTCATTTGATCAAAGTGTAGCTCATTCAGAAATACCGAGAGCAGAACTTGTGCGCGTGGAGGATCTCAAGTCAGATTCTGGATCCTCCTCTGTATGATGCAGGAAAAGTCTACATCATGCCTCCTCTGAGTATCGCCATATGGGCTACTATGTTGAATCTGAAAGCTCATGAGTGTCATACATAGTCCAATGAAATTCGAGTCACGTATGATGCTGCCTCGCTTCAATCGCTGTTAAGATAATTTCCGTTGTACAAAGATCCTTGTATTCTCCCCACACGCAAGAAGACAAAGAAGACTACGGCATAAGAGACTCATTGTGTAGCCACTCAGTTGCATCGAAACTTGGACCGATCGACTGACCCAGTCATCGTATTGTCTTTGTCCGAAGGCGGCAGTTGTCCGCCTCCAGCCCTTCTGCTCCTCCGCATCTTCTCCATATTCCAGATTTCTAGTTCTCTCAGTGCCAAAGCTCACTCCCACTCGTCCCCAGCTCGACTCCACTGCACCATCTCGCTGGTCCGTGTTCAGCTTCTTGTTTTGACTGACCACCCAGTCTGAGACTTGGGACGGAGTTTAGGCGACTGGAGGATCGGAGGTTCGCTGGTTAAAAGGCCAGGGTACCGTAACTGCAGGAGCGGAGTTGGGACGATTAGCTTATTGGAAGAGCTTATTGGAAGAGCAGGTTAAGTAGCGAGGATAACAACTCATCACTTTTTTCCATCCTCAAGCTTTGGCTCTGAGTGAAGTGCTTGGTATTATAAGCTGCGTGATTCAACAACTGGATATTCAGTTCATAATCAGAAACTCCTGTCTTTAACGGTGGATTCCACTTCGGACTTTGCGAGGCTTACCGTACCAAGGCGTCATATTAGCTCATGATTACTTGTGTAAATGAAATCGACTTCTGTCAGCGATACAATGTATCCTCGATGATCTTCAAGCAGGATGATCTTGCGCAATCTTACGTGCTGTACATAAGTACTTATCAGTATTTAATGTATACTCTTGCCTGTTGAACGTTTGACAATGACTGCGCTCTTCATACTTGCGCTACTTCTCACTATAACAGGCGCCTCACAACACCCTTTCCAATATACAGCTGAACATGATAGCAAAGAAGCGTCAACTCCATACCAGTTCAAATGGCCAATTCACAAAGTAGCAATCATAGGTGCTGGCTGCGGGTACGCATAAATCTTCTTTTTCTTATTCCTCATTTATATACATACCCGCATTAGTGCTCTTGTTGCCTACGGCGAATTCGCTCGAATGGGATATCAAGTTCGCATTTTTGAACGAGATTCTGTACCTGGCGGAAACTGGCATTATTCAGAAGAAATCCCGCTAGACGCGCCCGTACCGAACCTGAAGCCTCCCGAAGCAGATTTCCGACCGCATCTTCCGCCAGAGAACGTGTTGTTGCCTTACGAGGAGGATTTTGATAATGTTGATCCGAGGGAGGTGGCTGAGATGAAGAGAGGGCAAAGCGCACCATCACCGATTTGGGATTCATTGGGGTCGACTGGGCCGAGGGTGAGTTGTTAATCAGGGATGCGTTTGATGCAGGATGATGACTCGACGGCTCGGATAATGTAGCAAGACACACAGGTTCGTCTTCCTCGTCATTTCCCTCTCCGCGCGTTTTTACCTTGATCAGTTTAGAGAATTACCATGGCCAGACCACATCCCAATAAGTAAACTCTTGATTTTTGGGATCCAATATTCAACGATCTGACCCTTCTTCCTCCAGCGTTGACTCATAACCATCTCCAACGCTACATCCGAGCATTTGCCTCCTTCCACGGAGTCAACAGTAATGACAACAGCCCCAATGCTTCGTACAACACTCGCGTTGAGCGTGTCGACAAGCGTTACAGCTCTCTTAATGGAACCAAAGTCGAAGCTGGATGGACCCTTCTGCTGCGAAAATTCATCCAAACCGGGACGAGTTCTTATAAAGTCCGATGGTGGACAGAAGTGAGTCGCACTAACTGCCAGTGATTTCCAAGCCCAGCTTAATATTTTTCTTAGGATTTCGATGCTGTCGTCGTCTCTTCAGGGCGTTATAATGCTCCTAATGTACCTGACATTCCGGGCCTTGCAGAATGGGCAATACAGTATCCGAATCTCGTAATACACTCTCGACAGTATCGTCGTCCGGAGGAGTTTATCAACCAGACTGTCCTGATCATAGGTGGCTCCGTCAGTGGGTCGGAAATCGCTGAGGATATTAGTGGGAAGGCGGGGAAGGCCTTCTTGAGTGTGAGAAAGGATGAAGGTGAGTACCGCTCTGGCTTTTCAATGCTATACAGCTACCTACTTGGTCTTGCTACCCAGATTCCGGAGTTTTGCAGGAAGCAAGAAAGAGATTACTGTCCAGAGTTCCCCGAAACGTCTCTATTATTCCCGAGATCAAATCTTTCCATTCGCTGCACAAATCGACTAGTTCTGGATCTGGATATGATTCAGGGATTCAGCCTGGTGTTGTTGAGCTGATAAATGGGACGGTGCGTTCTGTTCAACCTTTTCTATGTTGTATGATTCGAGTGCGTAACTGACTGTCGGCAATTTACAGGTGTTATCTGGTTTTGATCGGATTATACTGGCCACAGGTGAGTAGCCTTTCTCTGAGATTCTCGCGATTCTTGTTTGATCAACCACTAACAATTGTCTTCCCTTGTCATGACAGGGTTCCGATATACGCTTCCTTACTTCCCGCAATACCATGATATTGACTTACGTCCAAATGAGACTACCCCAGCTGGAGATGACAGACCACAGCCCCTCATTACGGACGGGACGCATGTACGGAGCCTACATTTGGATTTGTTTACATTGAGGAGCCAACGATTGGGTTTATCAATAGTGAGTAACAGAAATCCGATATAAGTTCTAGTGCTCACTAATCTGGCCTATAGTGAACGTAGGCATCGACACCTTCTTGTTCTCCGAATTCGCTGCCTCCGCTATATCTAAGGTTTGGGGGGGTGAAGCAAAGCTTCCTTCGACAGAGCAAATGTTGGGACACGCATTGGCAGAGGCTGAGAGATGCGGGAGGGGCATATTCACGCCAGTTCATGCTTTATGGGCCCGTGAAGGAGACAGGTGAGCTGAGACTCCGAGTAGAGTTTTGTCGTGTTAATGTCGGACGTCTCTCTTAGCTATGATTCGATATATTGTAGGTTGGCTTAACCAGGATGCGCTGCGATATGGTGGTCGTCAGTTGGTGTCAAGTATTCTCTTAACGTGTATCATCGTACTAACAACGTCATATCTCATCAATACGTAGATTGAGATTCCTAGAGAAAAGTGAGTTTTGTTATTGTAGTGGGAGATTTTCTAATTACACTCTCACTACTCAGCCGTCGTGAAATAACGTATCTCTGGAATGCAGCTAAATTCCCAGATTATTTTAGCTCTAGCCACGGCGATGTCGATCCGTTTCCCCATGGTAGTTTTGGCTTGGTAGGCGAAGAGCAGCTTTGGAGGCAGAAGGTCATTGATGAATGGACTCTGATAAAAGACGATTGGTAACGTGTACGTACGCTGTTAAACTAGACTGTGATGCTGCTGTGTTACAAGAAAAGTACAACTGCGAAATTTCCAGTTGAAACAAGGGGAAAAAAAGTAGCAAACTCTTAGCCCACCGCGAGGGTCGAACTCGCAGCCTTCAGATTCAAATGTGCCTCGTAACTACAGACCTGTAAGAGTCTGACGCTCTATCCGATTGAGCTAGGCGGGCACAAGTTGGCTGAAAGTATTGTAGCACAATTCTACGATGACACCCACACAGACCTCGGTCTCGAAAAATTATTCGACTCTACACAATCTATCGCGTCTGCTTCCAGGTCATAATCGCTGTTCAGCTTCAGTATGGAATGAAGATCCACCACTACGCCGCCTCACATTCAAAATATCATTCCGCATTTCCTGTAACATACTTTCTGTGTCCGCAAAGCGAGCAGTCCATTTACACTCAAAGTGAGGTGGCTGGCTGCGGATAAGTTGGGTATGTATAGGTGGTGTATAAATCTGAGATGAACGTACTTTAGAATATCCCTCCTCTCTATACCTGCTTTCAATAACGACTCTGGTTCAAGCTCGACATTCAGCGCCCAAAGAATCATACATGTGTCGATGAATAATGCGTTGTTTGCGACGTTCATCCCGGGGCATATCCTAGAAAATGGTCCAAATGAAGTCTGCTTTCAGAAGACTCGGATACAGAGATGGCTCAAAATTCAAACAAACCTTCGCCCGAATCCAAACGTATAATGCCCCTCAGGTCCACCTAAATCGCTGCGAATTTTCGGCGCACCACTGTTTGAGTACTCGATGAACCTCTCTGGACGAAAGTCAGCTGCATCAGGACCATAGATATCGAGGTCCCGGTTGATCTCCCTAAGTATAAGAAGTGAGCATGGAAAACGGCGCACTTGATAGAGTGCAATTACCAAATATTAGGCATGCATGCAGTTCCTTTGGGAATGAGATATCCTTCGTACCAGTCATCCTAAAAGTTTTTTAATCGTACCATCATCGGCGAATAGAACATAACAAAATGAACCTCCATCAAGCGATGTGGAAGTCCCAGTGGAATCACAGGCTGCCATCGCAAAATCTGCAAATGAAAGGAGACGGAGGGCCTTGAGCCGACATATTTAGCAGAGATATCTTCAACAATCACCTCTCGAACCATTGCCTGAACATACACTAATTCTTCCATGTCACCGAAATTTGGTATCCTACCCCGCCCTACAACGCGATCAATCTCTTCCTGTCCGCGCGCTTGCACTTCTGGGTAGAGCGTCATAGCATATATAAGCCAGGAGAGTGCAATCATTGTCTATTTGAACGCAGTCATGTTCAAAACGGCATAAGACTTTTGACGTAGAATACACATACCGTTTCGCCTCCAGCAAGGCTATTTGACCAGGTCACAATCAATACTTGAGAAAAATGTGAAAATTCTCACTAAAGCATCCCAGCAATCCACGCATTCTCTTTTTTTTTCGACTCAGGCTCTGTCGACTCGGATACACGGCCAAGCTCGGCGAACTTGGAACATAAGCTTGCTTTTTGTTCGTGATTCTCCCTCTTGCGTTCTTTTCATGAGCTTGGATAGAACGTTGAGAAAAAGGTAAGCGTACTTACCGAATCTTTGTAGTACTTTCTGAACGTCTCATCAAATATCTTATGATCCCTCTTCGCGTCACTTTTCCACTTGGCCATCCCGGTCCAACTCGGGATCCAGTCCAAAATCGGCAACAGCTCGACCAAAAATGCTCCGGGCAGTGAAGCATGCGTGAATCGTGCGGCAATGCTGTTCAAAGAGCTCAACATAGGGTCGGAAAGAGTGAGTGGTGGCATGCCGTAGATGATTGATACGATGGCGGAGGCAGAGGAACTATGAAGAAAAGTGAATAGTAGTAATTAAGCGACTAGATTCAAATGAATAGCTGGTACGTGGGAGCATGTACTTACCGTTCGATATTCGCGACCATTGGCGTCTTAGCACTAATCGCTGGCGAATTAGATTTTTTGATTGATTGCTCGGGGGATAGTGATAGCAAGTCGTGCGCCAGAAGAGTAGCTTCGTCTGCTTGAACCTGATAGTAGTCCTTACTAACCTGGGGGTTAAAGACCGAGTGCATCGTGCGACGCATTGCTTGTAGTCTGCATGACAGAAAGAGACGAAAACCGTTGGTAATCCGGATACACGCGATTATCAAAACTCACGTTTTCCCGTATGATGTCAAGAACACTGTATACGGCGCACCTAGGTGCTCCAATACCACAGTCTTCGGCCTATCGGAATAGATCGCAGATCGACGATCCAAAAGCTCAGTGGCTGACGCTCTGTTGTTGAGTACAACTACATCTTGGCCTGCGAGGTTCAGGTAGACGAGCGGACCTAATTGCACCAGAATTTGCAGATGAGGGTCGAACTAGGCAGAAAAATAAACGACATACCGAATTCCCTACTAAATTTCCCGAACGTGAACCATAGTTTTGTTTTCGGGTGATCTCCCAGCTGAAAAACGTTGCCGAGAATTGGTATACCTCTCGGACCTGGAGGTAGTCTTGTTCGTGTTGAAAAAGACCATCGAAGCAGAATAAGGATGCCCAGTCCGGCTGTAGCTGAGTACAGAGCTGTCGAAAGATCCATGTGTAGTCGCAGTCAGAGAGAAAGAATGAGGAAAAAAAAGAAACTTTATTACACTGCACCCCCAATAAATACGACAGATTTGACTTTGATCCTACTCGGTTTGCGCCAATTTTATGTACAAAAATAACAAGCCTCTAGCAAGATTTATGTACCTCGTTCCGAGCGCACGTCAGATTCCGAATTCATCAAGATATCATCCCGCATTTCCTGCAGCAGTATCCGAAAATCGAGGAGTCCATTTGCATTCAAAATGAGGTGGATGACTGCGATTTACTTGGGCATCGATATCGAGTGGGCTTAAAGATAAAGAAGCGTACGTACTTTAGAATATCGTCGTCACACCGGCTCCAACATCGGTTCAGGTTCCACTAGCTCGATATTCAATGCCCAGAGGATCATAGATAGATCGATGAATAGCGAGTTTTTTGCGACGCTGATTCCAGGATATGCCCTAGTAGGATTTCTGTTGGAGCTTTGGATAAGTTGAAACGAAATTCGAACGAAGTTTCGTCCGAATCCAAAAGAACAATGCACTTCAGGCCCGCCAAAATCAGTCCGAATTTGGGGCTTCCCATCGGATGATACTCGATAAACCTCTCTGCACGGAATTCATCTGCATCGGGGCCATACATTTCGCGATTGCGGTTGATCTCACTAGAAAGAAATACGTCAGTACGATAAAAAGAGCTTATTCAAAGTTGAAAGCAGACTTGAAGGACAAAAGTAATTGGCTATACATGTGGTTCCTTTGGGAATAAGATATCCTTCGTACCAGTCATCCTAAACGATATAAGTATATCTGAGCGAGTGTTTTCATACATATGATATAGGAAAGAGGAAACGTACCTCCATCAGATGATGCGGAAACCCTAATGGACCTGCTGGCTGCCATCTTAATATCTGCGAATAATCCAGATAATAAATCGGCATGCCTCAGAGCTACTATAAGATAGTGAGAACCCACCTCTTTTATCAGGGCTTGGACATACACTGGATCCTCCATGTCACCAAAATCCGGCACCCTTCCTCTTCCTACAACTCGATCTACCTCGTCTTGACCTGTTCTTTGCGCCTCCAGGTAGAGGGTCATAGCGTAAAGCAACCAGGAGAGGGAGATCATGGTCTGTAACATCATAAGTCAGCCAAATAAAACTGCGTGAGATTGGAGCACGCTGTCAGCAGCAGCAAGGCTAATTATCAAGATGGAAGTGAGATCCTCACGAAGGTTCTAGTTGGGGGCGAAAACTTACTACAACAATCCAGTGATCCATACGTTCTCCTTCTCCGTCAATCACCAATCGTCATGGTGTCCTAGTGTAGCCAATTTGGAACATAAACTTGGTTGTTGTTTCTCTTTCTATTATGTCCTCAGTCGAGTGGACTGTGGAAAAGTAGTAAAACCCACCGCATTCTTATAGTAGTCTCTAAAAATCATATCAAATCTCTTATTATCTCTCTTCGCATCACTCCTCCATTTTGCCATCCCAGTCAAGGTCGGGATCCAATCCAACGCTGGCCATAGCTCGACCAAGAAAGATCCGGGGAGGGCAGCAGCAGTGAATCGTGTCAATATATTGTTCAAGGTGATCAACATGGGATCGGAAGCAGTGAGCGAGGGCATGCCATAGGTGATTGAGACGATAGTTGTGGCAGATTCTTAAAGGGAGCATCTTAAATGGACAAATCCAGATACGCACCGTTCAATGACAGATATCAAGCTCTTCTTGCCCGGTAGAGGGTGTTTTCCAGTAAGCACGTCCACTGGCTTGTTGTACGATTCCTTGGACGATGATAGTGATAACAGGTCGTTTACGAGGAGAACCGCTTCATTCGCTTGAATCTGATGGTAGTCCTTGCTAACTGAGGGTTAAGGACTGAGTGAGTCGCGCGTCGCATTTTTTTGAATCTACAATGCAACACAAGGCAGAGAAATGCCAGTTTCTCTCACAAAGATAGAATTAAGGCTTACTTTTTTGTATGAGAAGCCATAAACAGCGAAAAGACGCACCCAGGTAGTCCAAAACTACACATTTTGGTCTGTCAGAGTAAAGCGTGGATCGACGATCCAAAAGCTCCGTGGAACGGGCTATATTGTTGAGCAAGACCACATCTTGGTCTGCAAATTTTAGGTAGACGATAGGACCTAGTTCATGGCTTAATTTGAGCTTTACTGTTAAAGTAAATAACACGATACTTATTCATACCATACAGCTTTCCCCAATTACCGAACGTATGCCATAGTTTTGTTTCTCCATCGGAGCCTACTTGAAAGATATTCCCCAATAAAGGTAATCCTCTTGGGCTTGGAGGGAGTCTTCTTCGGGAAAAGTAGCTTGAGAGAGATAGGATGAAGATTCCGAACGCAGCTGTATACAGAGCCGTAGAAACAGTTACCATCATTTTCCCGGCCACTGCGATAAGGATTCTGAGAGGCGAAGAAAGAGGAACAGATGAACTGACATGATTCAGTTGTGACTGCAGAGGACATCGGAACTGCCAAACTTTGTTCGGAATAGCGTATTCGAGGCCGAAATATCTGCTTCCCTATCCTGTTATAGCTCGGCATGTCCACGGGGAGGTGTTTAAGCGGTCAGATCAGTCCATACTTTCGCCCTTAATAGTGAGATCTATGATAGACTGCATTCAACTTGTACCATGCGGTTTGGGTGAAAGACGAACTTGGCGCCCGCGAGCGGATGAGCGGCACCGGGCCCCAGAGCTTACACTCTGATTATACCTTCAT
>ML770149.1:0-17496 GCA_009733575.1 Gymnopus androsaceus JB14
GCCTCCTAGCTTATATGCTGCGCAACAACCTGAAAGTAACTTTCACTAAATCAAAAGCAGCCTTTACCGAACATGAAGTCACCTAAAAGTAACCTTCACTAAATTCAAAGTCACCCGAAAGTAGATTTCACTAAATCCAAAGTAATCTTTACTAAATTCAAAGTCACCCAAAAGTAGATTTTACTAAATCCAAAGTAATGTTTACTAAATTCAAAGTCACCCGAAGTAACTTTTACTAAATGAAATGTAACCTTTACTAAATTCAAAGTTGCCTGAAAGTCATCTTCACTACATCAAAAGTAACCTTCACTAAATTCAAAGTCACCCAAATGTAACTTTTAGTTGATTCAGCATAATTTTCATTAAATTCACTGTCACCCAAGAGTAACCTTTTGAAATTTAACATCACCCAAGTTTTACTTTTGTGAAATCCAGCATCACCTCAAGTGCTCATCATATGGAGATTGCTGGGATTTGGAAGGTTAGGTTAGGCTGGGTAAGGCTGGGCATGAAGTCTCAAGCCTGGCCTTGTAGATCATTGGTTCATATCATATGAAGGATGACTTGGAGTCTAGCATCAAAAAACAATAACCAGTACAGCAAGGTGCACCCAGCTACTTGAATCTTGATATACTTAATTTAAAAGTATGGATTTTTGGCTGATAGTATCTACCTAAAGCTTGATTGCCTTGCTTTTTCGCTATGGGATGGCAGTTGGTATTTCTGTATTGGTGTATGGACAATCTTGAGGACTTGGAGTTTCTATATGATGGGTAAGTACTGAAAGCTTAAGTTACTTTAGGCAAATTCCCTAGCATGGCTTGAGATGCTGAGCCCAGATGTGGGTAACATAATGAGGGTGCATGCAGTTTTTATGTTGTTGTAACAATTGAAATATAAGGTTACTTTAAATATTTCACACTGACATATTCAATGTCACCCCAGCGTAACCCAAAAGTGATCCAAAAGTAACCCAAAAGTATCTAAAAGTAGCCCAAAGTAACGGTTACTTTGGGGTTACGCTAAAAGCTATAGGCCCCACGAGAAGTTGGAATTTGGTGTAGGCTGGTAGCTTTTCGGAGGGTCAAATGCTGGGAAGCAGTTTACGGGGCAAGATAGCGAGGGCGTCATCAGGTTCGTCTTTGTCTCTTCATGCTTACATTGTCTCAATTTAGCTGTCTGTTGTTAACCCGCCATTGACAGGAACCGTTACATAGTGGTTATGCTGCGTTTCACCGCATCGGGCTCCTTGTTCTCTGTTATCGAAATTGGCTAGTCTTTCGGGGCCATAGCGTTGTCCTTTAGGATTGCTCGACATGTACCTTTCCGCTAGACTCATCTTCCGAATGAAAGGTTAATTCAGACGATCCATTTCCGAGGGCATGGTCCCCAGCCTATCGGTCTGAGAATTTGACGGTAAGAATTACAATTTATAATCACCAACCGTCTAGAGAGAAAAGTAAACGCAACCGTACATAAGCATTCGAGATTCCATGGACCTTGAGATCCATATACACCACCCCATACCATTGATCACCCTGGCAGTGGCACTGTGTTCCGCAACGTGTCCGGTGGCTTTCTGTTGGCCAACAGATCGAATGGACGAAGAACTGAATAAGAAAGACAAAATAGGAAGGAGCTGACCGGTGGCCATAGTCATCGAGCATTCTGTGCATGCCTTTGTAACAGCTTTGCAACATGTTCATACTCTTATATATTTGACTGCTTCAGCAGAACCTGGGTGATCCCACAGCAAGGTCCCCCTCTGTACAGAACTGGACAGCTCTGTGGCTTCTGTGGATTGTATTGGGGCTTCTGTACAGTGCTGTACAGCAACCCACAGCAACCCACAGCAATCCACAGCAATCCACAGTTCACCCAGGTTTTGCTGATCAGTGCACTACTCACCCCACGCCGATTCTTTCCCTCATGTCTTCACCAAACATCCCTCCTGTGACTGCATTGTCTGGTCCATACAAATTGTTTTCGGGTGCCCATGACTTCCAAATATCTAGAAGTAATTTCCAAGTTGCGAGTGGAGACATTTACAATCAAACACGTGTGTAACATTCTTTGCATTCTTTTGTTGGCTTACTAGCTGACTATCTGCGGCTTCTTCAATTCCTTATCCCTGAAAAGCGGTGTGTTCATCATATTTATGGTTGCATGAACTCACTGAACATTACAATCCGCAGATTGTTTACTATTGCAAATGGCGCTTGTCATCTGCTCCCCCTAATTATTATATTGTTGGTTGTATAAAACCTGGAAGCCCTGGGGAGACTTCTCATATTGTACGGAGGTTTACGCGTGAAGAAGACCGAGATCGCTTTGAATCATTACTGAAAAAATTTGGGTAAGTATATAAAATTGTGACTTGTCATGTAGCGGATTAATTTGAATTATTTGTGTGTTCAAGATGGTCCTCGTTTACAAGTAAAGCACTCTGGAAGCTCACCGTGAACGGAGACCCATGTTTAGCTGTATCATCTGCAGGTGACTTTGTGTTTTGACCCGCAAATTGACAATCTAAATCCGAGGAGCTGTCTATACACTGCAGGAAGTGATGCCAGAGCAAGATTTTGAGAAGCGGCTTAGAATGGTGAGATTCAATGTGATTTGAATTTCGGCTGTTGTTTTTGCTCACAAAGCAATCAAGTTCCTCAAGATTTCAGTATGGCTAATGGTCTATGAGAACTGGGCATTTCAATGATACAGCTTTAGTCATTTTTTATGGAAAATCAAGACATTTATCCAGGTAAATGGAGCTGGAGGCACCTTTGGTCCTGTCGTGGTCCATACAAAAGTTTAAAATTGTTTGATGGGAGTGGAAATCTGATAATTGACCTGGAACTGCTGGAATCCTATGGTTTACTTTATCAAGAAGGGTCCCAATTTCTGGTAGGAATAGTGCATCATTGATGAATGAAGGTTGACTGACAATTATCAGAAATATGGGGATCAAGACTTGTATTCAAAGGTTGAAAGGTTGAACATAATGATTGAATATGAAATAGGTGAGTGTAAAGTATAGTTGAGCAGTAGTGGAAAATGCATGTTTTATAACAGGGAGAGTTGGGCTTGCTGAATTGAGAGAGAGTCACTTGCAAGAAAGTAAAGTAAGCTTCAATGTATTGATTGAAATAAGATGCAAGCCAAGCTAACTCTCATCCCCTGTCCTCCAGTTTGTGAGTGCCTCCCATCCCCTCTCCAAGTTCTCCCCTCTGCTGACTCTTGTCCCCTCTCCTCTCCAGCAAGTGAGTGCTTCCCATCCCCTCTGCAGTTTCTCCCCTCTGCTGACTCTTGTCCCCTCTCCTCTCTCCAGTGGGTGAGTGTCTCCCATCTCCTCTGCAGTTTCTCCCTCCTGCTGACTCTTGTCTCCTCTCCTCTTTCCAGTGGGGTGAGTGCCTGCCATCCCCTTTGCAGTTACTCCCTCCTGCTGACTCTTGTCCCCTCTCCTCTCTCCAGCAAGTGAGTGTCTGCCATACCCTCTGCAGTTTCTCCCTCCTGCTGACTCTTGTCCTCTCTCCTCTCTCCAGTGGGTGAGTGCCTCCCATCTCCTCTGCAGTTTCTCCCTCCTGCTGACTCTTGTCCCCTCTCCTCTCTCCAGCTTGTGAGTGTCTCCCATCCCCTCTGTAGTTTCTCCCTCCTGCTGACTCTTGTCCCTTCTCCTCTCTCCAGTGGGTGAGTGCATCCCATCCCCTCTGCAGTTTCTCCCTCCTGCTGACTCTTGTCCCCTCTCCTCTCTCCAGCTTGTGAGTGTCTCCCATCCCCTCTGCAGCTTCTCCCTCCTGTTGACTCTTGTCCCCTCTCCTCTCTCCAGTGGGTGAGTGCCTCCCATCCCCTCTGCAGTTTCTCCCTCCTGCTGACTCTTGTCCCCTCTCCTCTCTCCAGTGGGTGAGTGCCTCCCATCCCCTCTGCAGTTTCTCCCTCCTGATGACTCTTGTCCCCTCTCCTCTCTCCAGGATGTGAGTGCCTCCCATCTGCTCTGCAGTTTATCCCTCCTGCTGACTCTTCCTCTCTTCTCTCCAGGATGTGAGAGCCTCCCATCTCCTCTACAGTTTCTCCCTCTTGCTGACTCTTGTCCCCTCTCCTCTCTCCAGGATGCAAGTGCCTCCCATCCCCTCTGCA
This sequence comes from Gymnopus androsaceus JB14, assembly GCA_009733575.1. NCBI lineage: Eukaryota > Fungi > Basidiomycota > Agaricomycetes > Agaricales > Omphalotaceae > Gymnopus > Gymnopus androsaceus. The sequence continues at coordinate 4,132 of ML770149.1, forward strand.
GTTTCTCCCTCCTGCTGACTTTTGTCCCCTCTTCTCTCTCCAGTTTGTGAGTGCCTCCCATTTCCTCTGCAGTTTCTCCCTCCTGATGGCTCCTGTCCCCTCTCCTCTCTCCAGTTTGTGAGTGCCCTTCATCTCCTCTGCAGTTTCTCCCTCCTGTTGACTCTTGGCCCCTCTCCTCTCTCCAGTTTGTGAGTGCCTTCCATTCCCCCCTGCAGTTTCTCCCTCCTGCTGACTGTTGTCTCTGCACTCCCCAATAGCATCATCAATATGATGATGCCGATTGTTTTGAAGAAGTTCCTTGCTCTGAAACTGAGTTAGCATTCCAGTAAAATTGAGAATTTACCTGATGATAAAGCCAATGATCATGGTGTTTGAGGTGGAAATGTATCAGGCAATTGAGCCAGATGTTCTGATCCTATTTTGTCTATGCACTTGATGTGACATTTATATATTTCAGTTTATCTTACTTATCACTATGCAGAGATAGCTTAGATAGTTCAACCTATCATTATAGTAGCTACATCAGCAAAACCTGGGTGGAGGTTATAGAAGGTATAGCCACTCATAGCAACCATAGTGCTATGAAGTACTATGTGTTCCTATGACCTCCTATGAGCTCTTATGAGAGCACTGAGTGCTCAAGCCAGCTGTCAAAATTCTTGACAGCTGTCATTCTCTCCTGCCAACACTATATAAGAATCAAAGAATCATCAAACTCCACCCACTCTACAAGTTCTATTTTTCAAAGTCAATTCTGGAGCCACTTTAGTCCAAATTGGACATTCTTGGTAAGTCTTGTTCAAGCCTTCAATTTTTCCCAGCACCTCTAATTAAGTATTGGTAGCACAATGAAGGTCACTATTAACAATTAATCATTTACAGTACATACTAGCTAGTTTTATTACACTGGTTTTCTACTTAGTACTATCTTAAATGCAACAATAATATGATATGATTTTACTGTCATTATTTTGGTCTTGCAAGAGAAGGAAACAATTCTAGCAATTGTACATTTAGTTTTCAAATTGGATTCTGCCCTGACAGATGACAATCCCATGAAATCCATAGAAATCCGTAGCAATCCATAGCTCTCAACAGAGGGACCTTGCTATGGGCACCCTATGAGTGCTACAGTGGCGGCGCTTCGGAATGGAACAGGCTGTATCTCCATGACCAAACCATGGATTGACTTCAAATAAATTGTAGATTTGAGGGGAACAGTAATCTAATGTGATTTTGATAGTTGTATTATTACCATATATGGTAATTGTTGAAATATACACTAATTTGTGACGATTTTTGAGATTTCCCAATTGAAAATTAGTTTTTGAAAAAAATGGACTTCACCACTGAAATCTACGTGAAAAACTACCTAGGGTACAAATTTTTTCAATGAATCAGACAATCTACATTGGAAAAATTTGTACCCTAGGTAGTTTTTCACGTAAATTTCAGTGGTGAAGTCCATTTTTTTCAAAAATTAATTTTCAATTGGGACCTCTCAAAAATCGTCACAAATTAGTGTATATTTCAAGAATTACCATATATGGTAATAATACAAGCATAAAAATCACCTTAGATTACTGTTTCCCTCAAATCTAAAACTTAATTGAAGTTGATCCGTGGTCTGGTCATGGAGATATAGCCTGTTCCATTCCGAAGCGCCGCCACTGTATGAGCACTATAGAGAAGTTCCAGAGAACGGTACGAGTAGTATCCAAATGTAGCAAGTTGAAGAGCAAGATCTCAGCTTCGAAATGATCCCAGGCTCATGCAAATTCATTGAGAACTGAGTGAGATATGTGAAAAATAGTTTTTTGACACTTTGATCAAATTCAATTAAGGAGTGCAAGTTCTACATTGAGTTTAAGTGTCACAGATGCTTAAAACAATGGAAGCTACCTATTTCGACCATCCATGACACTTAAACTCAATGTGGCAGTTGCACTATTCAATTAAATTTGATCAAAGTGCTGAAAAAATGTTCCATACATATCTCACTCAGTTCTCAACCAATTTGCATGAGCCTGGGCTCATTTTGAAGCCGGGATTTTGCTCTTGAAGCTGCTATATGACATCTCTGCGGATACTATTTCTACCTTTGTCTAACTCATTTCCCTCGTGGAACCTCTCTCAAGTGCCAGAGATGGATAATATTCAGATTTAACTCTTATTTCTGTGTTTCATATAGCTGCCTATATCATTGCTGCAAGTCTCTCTAGACTGGTCAGGCTTTGGAGGACCAGGACAATAAATTCAAGTTCTCATTACCTGAGTTTAGCTCCACATTGAATGGCTTTTCACCTTTTCTTCTTGTACCATCACCACCAATTGTTTGGGGAAGATGTCATTCCCAAGTCTTTCTACACCACCTTGTCTTCCTCTCATTCCTCTTCCCAATCCTCCTCAACAACATCATCAAAGGGCCACATTGAACTCTCACTCGCATGTAACCATGAGCTCGAGCCAGCTCCATGTATGCTGATTTCAGGGAAAGAAAGCAAGCCATGGGACTTTTTGAGTGGGACTATCAAGGCAATGTATTATTCTCATATGGCCCAATGAATCAAGGCTGAAATGACTGCGACTGAGGGGGATGATGTCAACTCCGACGTTGAGGATGAGAAGAAAATTATCGTCAGCCCGGGAATGTTGACGGGAAATACAGGTGAGGTTTCACTTCTGTGTGGAACGAGATTTAACAATTACTGACCTGAAATTCTTTCTTTTCTAAATCACTCGCCAGACATCAAGTATTACTAGAATCTTACTTGACACATCTTCCGATACAACTACAAAAACACAGCATATGGAGGTGATATTGCAACCAGCATGCATATGGTTAATGACAGTGAGTTTTTGTTTCATTGAATTTGCATCCAATCTCGAGTTCCATTCGTTCATGCATTGTTTCTATCTGTTACCTTGCGTGAAGACTGACTATATGATTCCCTGTAGATATTCCTCTAGACCACTACCTTGAAATCATCAGGTTTTTCATGACATTAATAATGAATGCAGATGAGGTGGAGGTGTTTTGAATTTGAACAGCAGCTGACTGCCATGTAGTATGTGCACTACTTGACTGAGTTGTATACTAGATACATAGATAGATACTCAGTGTGGTCCTGTTGCGGAACTGCCGGATGCAATGGGGAAAGTAGCTAGTACATGAATATACAGAACTGAAAAACTGTACAGTACTGAAACTACTATAGTCATTGGACCCCTCCCACAGCTGCGCTCATCCAAAACCATACCACAGTCTGACTTGGCCCACTTACGAGAGAGGTTTTCTGTGGCTGGCCAGGGAAGCAAAATAAAAGTGTACTGACATTCCAGTAAATATAGGAAATAACCACCAAGGGCTCTCCCAAACCCGAACAGAAGTAGGAGGAGCCAAATAGAGCCTAGGAGCCTAAAAGCCTGTGGTGAGGCCAGGCATACTCGTGGCCACGGAAAAAAATGGTCCAGATCACATTTGCATTTAAACTTGCAATTTTTAGTGCATTTTGGAAAGGAGATCACAAAAGAATTTGAGTAGGTGAATATGTTGTATTGATGGTCATAAATGTCCTCAGAAAGTATGGGGCTTATAACACAAGTACTGTACCATTTCGATCGACCGTTCAGTCATGCGTCATGGACGGCTCTGAACTGAACGAAAATCCCAGTTCGTCATGCATCATATCCGTCTCTGAACTGAAAAATTGTTTGCCATGTTTTTAGGTCATTTTTGCGCATGCACGTTGCGCATGGTTGCGCACAGTTGTACTATCACGTACGGTATCACTGCGGTATTGCGGTATCATGTACGGTATCAATAAATGATACAGCCCATCATATTGCAGACGGCAGGCAGGAACTCGGTTCGGTTGGGTAAGTATATAAGTATACCAATCCTTCACGGTGCTGCATCCTTCTGCCATGCTGGGGCAGCCTCCGGTTGTGCAGGTCTCAAGCTCAACCACCCTTACTTACGTGCATAGGCTCGAAGATTCGAACACCAAAAGCGTAACTTATACCTTACTTTAACCTAGTACAACAAGATTGGGCCACATCAACCACTTCAAATCATTTTCCCACACATTCCTTTCCCTTTCCCTTTCCCTTTCTCTTCTGCTTCTCATCTTCATTCCCATCGCTATCCGCCGTAAAGATCCAATCTTTCTGATACCACACGCTTGGTCGTAATACACATCCTGACTGGCTGTGAGCAACTGGTTTAGCGGCCCACTCATCCAGGGCTGTATTGGCACTCCCTGACGGCAACTCCAACTCGGCATCCTCTGGAACTTCATCGACGCTACGCTGCAGGGAACCGTCATCACCAACCATCAGCCCTTCAATTGGCTCTTCAGTAATGATATGCTCGACCAGCGCATCTAGTGGGATATCACAGCTGTCATCGAAGTCAGGTGAGAATGCCGGTTTGTCGTCGTCATTTTGGTCCTCGTTCTCAACCTCCACCTCAGCCTTCACTTTTCGCTGCGATACACAGTCCTTTTTCGGTTTTGATGCCCTGGCTTTGGTGTAGGTGTGCGGCGTGATTTCATCCACGGTAAGCTGTTCAAAGAGCTTGGGATGTGTTCTTGAGAGCTCACGAAGTCGCTTTAGGGCGTCGGGCGACATCATATTTTCCTGTGACAAGTTCAACCCCAACTCTCCAACTTTACACAGCTCAAAGGCCTATAAATGTATTGGTCAAATTCATTGATGAATGGGTAAGGAGCATGTACCTTTTTAACCAACTGAGGCTTATTAATGTCGTGAAAGGCTTGGACGATCCACTGAAGGGATTGATTGCGCAACGTGGCAACAGAAGTATTGAGCTTGATTGGTGCAGCTTCATCCAACTCGTTGGCTTCATCCATCTGATGGATTACCTTGGTGACCGCATCGCGCTGCGCTGAATGCTTCATGCTCAACTTGAGCACGCGCTGTATACCAACATCTAGTGGTTGGAATATGCAGGTGCAATTTCCAGGGACAAAGATGACGATAATATTTGGGTGAGTTGCTTTCATCCATGCGAGAAACTCTTTTGATTTATGGATAGACCAACAGTTGATCTTCCAGATCGATGACTGATCCTCAGGCTTTCTGATTCCGAGTTCAGCCTTCTTCGAGTCGAAATACGGAGCGATGACTTTGTTGACCAGACTCTTCATTGTCTCGATTGTGGACCAGTATGTATCTGTGCATGACGGTTCTAGTAGAAATCCTAACTTCTGTGCCTCCTCGTAGCAGTCTGCTTTGGAGCTCGGACAGGATGCTTTCGTTCCTCCAGAGTATATTGCCTGCATTGGAAGGACGTCACCACTGGCGGAAATCGAGGGCACCAGCGTGAAAGCTCGTTTATCATCCTTCCCTACAACGTTCACCTGCTTTTCACCAGTTGCGTTCCAGCTAAACTTTGTCCCTGGCTGATAAACTGTTTGGGTCTGATCAGTATTGACCTGTAGCTCTGCCGGTATGTGGTGATTTCGAATAATCCATGCTTCACGAAGATACGCCTCTAATAAAATCTCTTCGTAGTTGTCAGGAAGTTTCTGGGCAGCACGAGTGCAAGCTCGCAAGCTCCATCCAAGTTGTTCATGAAGGTATTTCCGGACCCATGCGTCGGAACAGCGGAATTTGGTGCCATTGCCAAGGTCAACATCAAATAGCTCGGGAGCATGCTGGGTGAAGACTGCGATCATGATTGCATGAACTTCTGGAAGGTGAAGAGCGACTCCAGCATTTCGAAGGGCGTGGAGCTGATTGTTGATCTTTTTGCAGATGTCCTCGTAGCCATTCTGTATAATAATGGGTGAGCGGCTACAATTTAACAGTAAGCTTTATACTTACTAGGATTCCTTTACGACCCATGCTTTCTGACCCAGGTGCCGTACCCAATTTAATATGTTTCTGCGCCTGGGCTGTCCATGCGAACTTGCCCTGTGCTCGTGCTTCTTTATCAATCCATCTCCCGACTACCTGCTCAGTGAGAGTTGCGAATAGCTGTGGATTCTGCTGCTTGGCTACTCTCGCAATATCTGCAGGCCGCCACGGACGTCCAGCTTTCTTTACAGCAGCCTCGATGTGACACCAGATGAGTGGGTCAAAGTAGTTGTTGAGTGTAGCTTTGGTGTGGGTTTTCTGGCGTTTTCGTCCAAGTGGTGCATGTTGCTTTGCCTGTTTCTTTGCCATTGCATCATCTAAAAACTGGCGGCGAGGTTGAGAGTGCTCTGCTACGTTTAGATCTTCACATGTATCATCTGCCGCCATTAATTTCTAATGATAATTGTCAGTCTTTTCCGTATTGATGAATGAATGAATTTCACTCACTCGTTTGCGACTTGTGTTTGGTTCCCAGCCATTCTTTATTTTCTCCTCTCGCTTCTTGTCTCTATATTTCTTTGACACCTTTCTGCTCTGCTTCTTTTCCTTCCTCTTGCATTCATCTGTGTCCCACTGCGCTTCTAATGCCTTCTTTTCAGCCAGGTCATTGAACTCCTCTGCCTCTTGCTTCATTGCAGCACGGTACTCGTTGATTGTTTGCTTGAAAAAGAACCCATCCAGTGTGCTTTTTTTCTTTTCTCCAGCAGATGAAGTCATACTAGAGGAAGCGACACTGGATACAAAGGATGCGGTACTCGAGGAAGCAATGGGTTGGGCATCGGCAGCTGGGTTATTGGATTCCGATATATCTGTATCGCTATCGCTTCCAGTGTCCCCGAATGAACTGCCACTTTCGGAGGAGTTTCTTCTGGGTGTGGTCAAAAGCACGAATGGAGGGATGGACTGGGCACGTTGGATGTCAAGCATCTGTGTGCGTTTTTTGGATGGACTTGGATTTGGTGTTGGGGCATACTCATCAGATATATTTTGTTTCATGGCTGTCGTTTGTGTTGGGATGGGGTAGAAGAATGTAAAGGCTCTGCTGGCTCTTGTGGTGATCGATGGAAGCTTGGGCTCATCATTGTTGCCGTCACTATCATCTGTGCTCTTGTCTTCTGAAGGATCAACTTCCTGTCGTCTTATGAGTGACTGAAGGTCTGGAGTAGAAGCGAACACTCACATAGTCTAGACACCGAGAAAGGGTGTGATTGAAGATCTGTAGACGCAGACTTTCCATCTCTCCAGGATGTGCCAGCTCAACCCCAGAGATAAAGAATTTCTCCAGCGCATTTATTGCAATGAATCCACAGGAGTGCGTATCAGTTTGACGGGTGACGGGAAGGGTTGCAGTTGTGAAGATGCGAGGCGTATGACGCTCTTTCCAGGTCTGTATAGCTTGTTCTAGTGTCGGTGGCATCGATTGGTCTAGTGCTAATGAGTCGCCGTACAGAATTTCTCCGCTGGCTCCGTTAATGATGAGTGGTACCCAATGTGCGATTCCCTCCTTCATTCTATCTCCTGTCCAGCATCCGAGATGGACAACGGTGACCATGATCTTCCCCCCATGGAAAATGTCATCACCGATATTTCGGAGCCATCTCCAATCTGCCGAATTCTCATAAGGCTCGACTGGACTCACAGCTGATAGTAGGTGGAGTTTATTCCCGAAATCACTGTTCTGTACAATGACCTTTCCTGAAAATTGTGCTTCAGCTGCAATCCGTCGCATAAGATTGTTGAGCATGATATCCATCAACGACGTATTCGCCCACTGATTGCCGAGGAGTCGCGAAAGTGCAGGGAAGGTATCACTGCCATAGGCCAATGATTTTAGAGCGAATGGAGTGCTTCGGAGAAGTGTTGTGGTTACAGCTGCATCCTGTTGGCGAGTGGGGTTTTTATACTGGTTCACCTGTTTCTCTACCCACTGAGATGGCTTGTACCAGATTTTTCGATGCTCTCTGATTGACAGGATGCAACCCCAAAGGGATACAATCCATAGAGGGAATAGCTCATGTTGTCCAATATGTGCGTACATGATAGACTGTGCACCGTTGAGCCATTCCTGCCTAGAGGCGGTTTCAAGCTTTTTTATGATTTCTGGAGTGGGAAGGGGAAGAGTGCGCAATAGCTTCAAATGGGTTTTGTTTGGCTGGACAGGGGGCTCTTTACTGAAGAATGTACATATGGATGTCTGATTTTGTGCTGTATTTGGTATAGGAGCGAGGTCAAATGCAAGTAAAGCAGTAATGTTTAATGTAGGAGATGGAAGAATGGATGCTTTGATATTTTTTGGGATCGCGAAGATCTTTTGTGCAGCTTTTCGGATAGTAGGTGACACAATTGGCCACTTTTGGTTATTGAGATTGGCGAGATTGGAAGTGGTTGCCATTTTGTCAAGGAATAAAATTTTTCGGGGATCAAAGGAATGCATAAAAATGATGCACGATCTAGAGCCCACGATGAACCATCGTGAATTGATACTTATTACGATAAGCTAGTAACACATACGTAGTTCCATTGGCGCTTTGGAACTGGCGCTGAACTGGTGAACTCAAAGTTTGATCCGTCATGCATCATTGATAGCACTGAACCAATGAACTGACGGCGCCGAGGCATCATGCGTCATCCTGGATGAACAGTCGATCAAAATGGTACAGTATGAGAATGTAACATGACCAAGTACATGAGTGGGATCAAAAAAGGTGGACTGTTTTTTTTCCATGGCCATGAGTATGGTAGAGTTGAGTCTGTTTCCACTGAGAGATGATATCATGAATGAATTTGGCAGTGTTTGAAATGAGCTCCCAGTCAAAGAGGAGGCATTTCAGCAGATGTAATGCCTGTCCATCTGAGAGAGATGTAGGGATGTTGATCTTTGTGGCAATAGTGGCTCAGAAGGCATTCCTGATAAGTAAGATAGCGAGGTCGGAATTACATTGTAGTATGGCATGTTCTGGGGATTCAACACAAACATGGCAGTGGCGGCAGAGGCGGTGCTCTTGGGGTACAGCAATGGGATGAGCAACACTCACCCAGCATAGTCTTTCTAGTGCAAAGATGTTTTGACCAAGGAGGAGCTATGAGACGTGAAAGCAAAAACAATGTCGTTGAATAGTCAAGCTGCAACAGCCAAGCGAAAACTCTGATGACACAAAACTCAGTAGAATATTAATAATTGAGCTACAACTGCCAAACGCTGATGATGCGAAACTCGGAAGAATATTTGATGTCCTGAAAGACAGAGGAAAGGCTGAAGATATACGGGCCACTTGAGGAGTAAGGATCGTAGGGATAGAGCCTGTACAAAGACAGCTGAGGCCAGGAACATGTAGTTTGTTCAGGTGTAGCACTAGTATCAGGATGGGCCCAGGTGAGTAGGGACATTGTAGATATGTAGGCACCCTCGAAACAAAAGATTGGAAAACAATTTTTTATTCCACTAATGAATGTGGCAGGTCGAGAAAACTCTTCCAGGTTGAGAAGAGATGTAAAATAGGTACTCCAAATCTGCTTATTGCCAGCCAGAGATTCTGATTTGACACCAGCAAGCGAATTTTTGCCATGGGAAGAAACTCGAGATGGTGGTGGTAAGAGATCAAGGTTTGTATGTATGTGTTGTAAAGTAAGTAATATTAGAGTTGTATTCCTAAATAGGAAGTAGCAGCAGTAAGTCCACACAGGACTTAGTAGTACAATCACACAGATTGATGGGGGACAATGGATGATATTACAGGGTATGGTACCTAGGCTTATATACAGTCCTATGTACAAATGATATATTGGGCAAGTGGCTACTGCGTGAATGTCTGTGGCTACTGTGCATACAGTAAAGTGGGTACTGCGAGATAGTAAGTGGATATGGTGACAGACTGAGTGGAGTCTGCGAGACAATAGATGTGGAGTGCATGAGATGGTGATACAAACAAGTGGGGACTACGAGAAAGTGTTCCATGTATAGAGCAATACTAAATTTACCTTTGGTATTCCAACACTCCCCTTCAAATTTTTGCAAGTTCCATAGATGCAGCAAAGTGTTTGGCTTCCATCAAAGGTAAGGCTTTGGTGAAGATGTCTGCCATCATGTTTTTGGTAGGGCAGTAAGTAAGACAAATTTTACCTTCCTCAATGATTCCATAGCGGATGAAGTGGTATCAGATATCAATGTGTTTGGTCCTGGCATGAAAACAATAATCCTTTGCCAATGTGATGGCTGACTGATTGTCTGACATGATAGAGATTGCATGAGTAATAGGACCAAAGATTTCCAATAGAAGGTTCCTAAGCCAGATTGCTTCCTTTGCCACATCAGTCAAAGTGATATACTCGGCTTCTGTGGCTGATAAAGAAATGGTATCCTGTTGTTTTGACAACCAAGATACTGCTCCACTGTTCAACATAAAAATGTACCTGGAAATAGCATGTTGGTCCTGTTGGGACATACCATCTGCATCTGTATAGCCTTGGACTGTTTCCTGGTTGCTCATACTGAGCCAAAAGTCTCAGGTGCATTTGAGATAGGCATAAACACAGCGTACACCATTCCAATGAGTGATTCTGGGGTTTTGCGAAAAGTGAGCAAGGATAGAGACTGCATATGTGACATCAGGTCTTGTAGTGACAGATAAGTATTGGAGAGCACCAAGGGCCTCTCTGTAGGGTTTGTCACACATAAAAGCAATGTCCTTGACTGTTTTGGGTGACTGGTCTTTGGTGAGGTGGATGTGGGGATCAAAGGGAATAGAGAGTGGCTTTAGAGCCAAGAATCCATAGCAAGAGAGTATGGCGTCAATGTATGACCACTGGGATAAGTGAATTATCCTGTTATGGAGAGATCTTTGGATCTCAATCCCAAGTAGCCAATGGATTTCTCTGGAATCAACATTCCAGGCTGCCCCAATTTATATCTTCTTAGATAGACCAAAGTGTAACAATCCACTATCTAACATGAAGTAAATCCACAGGAAATCCATGGACTACAAAATATCATAGTGCATGGATTCCATTTGGTTTTCTGCCTCTTTGATGTATTCTTCCTGATTAATATCAGGTAGATCAGCATAATCTGGTAATTCTGCAGTGTATTTAGTATCCTTGTGAGGTGTATTGTACCAGTTTGGGCAAGGCTGTTTAGCACAAACAAACCACTGTTGGTTGGCTGGATTCCACCACCTGTTGCAGGTTTCGTCTTTGTCCACTATATGAGATTTTGAAGCACAAGGTGCTTTTGGATCAGTGGCTGGTAATGGTAATGGTAGAGGCACTGGTTTGCTACTGGACGCTGCAGCAGCTTAGCCTGATGCTGTTCTGCATGTGACTGGTGCAGTAGGCCTGGGTTGTGAGATCAACAATAGTTATGTCCATAAATAGATGTGTCACAGGTTAAGGCTGGGGCCCATAACCTATTAGAGTTGTATTCCTAAATAGGAAGTAGCAGCAGTAAGTCCACACAGGACCTAGTAGTACAATCATACAGATCAATGGGGGACAATGGATGATATTACAGGGTATGGTACCTAGGCTTATATACAATCCTATGTACAAACAATATATCGGGCAAGTGGCTACTGCATGAATGTCTCTGACTTCTGTGCATACGGTAAAGTGGGTACTGCAAGATAGTAAGTGGATATGGTGACAGACTGAGTGGAGTCTGCGAGACAATAGATGTGGAGTGCATGGGATGGTGATACAAACAAGTGGAAACTACAAGAAAGTGTTCCATGTATAGAGTAATACTAAATTTACCTTTGATATTCCAACAAGTAAAGTTGAGTGTCCTAAATGTCAATCATTGAAAAGAGATTAGTATGGGGATTGTTATTGGACAAAATTAGATTGTTTTTGGTGCAGCCAAAAACTTATTTCTGGCAGCATGATTACTTGTAAATTTAACTTTAGTGGTGTGATTATCATTAAATCAGTGTTTGGTGACATGATTTTTCTGATAAACTGCAACTGAACTGTAAGATCCAGCTGTAGCACAGCTTCTCTTGAACTAGCAACTATTTTACATGAATGGATTTACAATGGTGGCACCAGTTTCTATTTCTTCAATCATGCTGCCAATCATAACTTGAATGCTTTATGGCGCTAGCAGTTATAATTCATGTTTCATCCCCTAGATTCTAGGGGCAGTTTGAAACCTGCACTTCCACAGCCTCAATATCATATGGATTGATATTACTTTTGTCTTGGGATTGTTAGAATGAGAGACTAATCAGTCTCGAGTCTCAGATGGTTACAGTGAGTAAATGACTGATATATTAAAGTATAACTCTACCCAAACTCTACCTGTTAGAACAAGAGACTAGTCAGTCTCAAGTCTACATAGAGTATTAGCTATATGAATGTAAGAATGTATATATAATTAGAAACATACCTCAGACGGTTACAGCAAGTAAACAACTGAGGTATCAACTATTGAGGGAAATGATATGTAAGGCCTGAGGGCATGAGACAATGGGATACAGGAATGAGTCAGTGTGGTCAGTAAGTATGTATAAGGAAAGGGGACTGCTAGAAAGTGAATGAAGTAATAAAGGTTCATAATCGGACACTCCCTCTGAACCTAGAGGTTCTACATTCCCGTCAGACCCAACAATTTTTCAAGTTGGACCATACCCAATGATTTAGTGAATATATCTGCAATGTTATCATTTGTATATGAAACTGAAACATCCTTCTTTACAATGGCTTCTTGAATACAATGATGTTTAACATTGATATGTTTAATTTTCAAATTCCCAGGGACAGTTCTATTGGCAATACTGATAGCAGTGTTGTTATTGGCCTTGATTTCAATGGGCCCATCTTCAAATAATCCCACCTCTCGAAGCCAATTCATCATCCACATTCCATGCCTCCCAGATTCCAATAGTCCTACATATTTCCCCTCTGCTGTAGAAGTTCCAACCCGATCCTGTGATTAGCTCTCCTAGAAATCAGACCCCCAACCATAATGAAAATCTGGGTTATCAGCATATGATCCATTGGTGTAGCCAAGAAGTTTGATAGGGGCGTTGCAGTGGTAAGTGATCAAACAGGCAGTAGTTTTGTCAAGGTAAGCAACACAATATTGGACAAGTCTCCAGTGGACTGTATGGGGATCTGTTACAAAAGTCATAAGGAAGCTCACAGTATAGGAGATCTCAAGTTGTGTCCCATTTGCAATGTGATTCATCTTTCCTAGTGCACTGCAGTATGGTTTGTCAGCCATATATATGACATTGGCTTTGGGACTTGGGAGAGGTTGGGAATTGATGAGGTTTAGGTGTGGGGGAAGTGGGGTGTATTTAGGTTGACAACCTTTCATATTGCATTCATTGACTAGTTCACGGATAAGCAATTGTTGGTGGAGTGAAATGGTTCCAGCATCTGTATCAAATGTTAGATAAGAATAAACTCAGTTGGTACCCGAAGTAGCGGTTCAACTACTTTACCTGTTAGATAAGAATAAACTAAGTAAAGTAAGTAAGTAAC
>ML770150.1:0-17476 GCA_009733575.1 Gymnopus androsaceus JB14
AAATCTGTGAAGAATGAGTTCAATAGGGACATTGGTGAAATGCGCCAACTATGGTCAATCACAAAAGAGGCAGGTAGAGGAGCCAACAATAAAGTTGGCATGAATACACAACAGCTATCTACTCTCCACAGACCAAAACCTGTTTTGAACAAACAGGGTAGGCAAATGACATTGAAGGAGTTTGCATGTTTTATGTGTGGAGATAAATCGCATATGATGGGAAACTGCCCGAAGTTCTTGGAGTTCCTGACCCAAGGATGGATAGTACCAGATCCAAACGGAGGGAAAATGATGTTCCTTAAGGACGGTCAGAAACTACCTAGAGGGGATAGTGTGTGGCTCGGGATTGTCGGGAAACGTTGGGACTCGGGTCGGGAAAAAATTTCGGGATCGGGACGGGATGAACATTTTAGGCTCGAGTCCCGACTCACATCCCGATGAGCCACTGCTCACATTTGCCTCCGTCTTACGAATACCTAGATAGTTCTGATTATTACTTATACAAAAAAAATATTCCCTCTTCCTCCCACTATGAAGCGTTGAAACAATGCAAGCTCCTCCACATCTAACCCAATCAAAAAATTAAAAACAAGCGTGGCAAATGCCGTATCTCGAAAAAGTAAATTGCGAAGAATTGTTGACAGTGGTATGTATTGCATTCAGTCTCGACAAAAAAAAAGTCAAACAAACTTTGGGCAGATAACGATGAGGACAGCACCAACGAGCCGTCAACACCATCATCTCCTACTCCCTCACAGAGTCAAGCACAGGCCTCCTCCCATACTGGCTTGTCAGTCATTAACCTCCTGTCTGACAACGAGGCATCCGATGGCGAGAACCCAAAGGCTACAAAAGAAGAACAGCGAAAACAAATCTGTCAGTATTCCCCTGGAAAGATCTCAATACTGTACTTACCTTCACCATGTAGCTGAGCAGATTGCCAAGCAAACCGCTCCTATTTACGCATTCTATCATCCCAATCCCAAAGTTGAATTCGACAAGGACATTGCAAAGTACGCTGTATTTGCTTGCCGCAACTGTTGTTCGACCCAAAAGCAAGGCTTGACGGGAACGGATGCTGCCTCAACAAGTGAGTAAGGGATCACTGTTGGATAAGGTACTCCACACGGTATGACACGCTTTGGCTTTCCATTTATACTTACTATTTTTCCTACGTTTCACTTAATGTTTTTCCGGTTCCGAGGTCCCGCTTACGTAGTCGAACGATCGACCTATATACCTACAGCGACGACGCTTTTACTCCCTCAGTTGTCCCACTACTTAGTGCTCAACTGAGGTGAGTTTCCACTTTTACATTTCTGACTACTATACATGTACTCACCGTATATTTAGATACTTTATCGCTTTACAGGTATAGTAGTGTAGTTGTCCCACTACTTAGTGCTCAACTGAGATACTTTATCGCTTTACAGATTATGAGACTGGAGTCTCTACGAGCCTAAAAGAATAGTAAATCAGACAACTCACTCAACCAGGAATCCGATGACGACAGGAAACCACCTCCTGAACATCCCAACCTTCCCCGAAGCTTCACAGCTATCGGGACAGGACACCTGGCGAGCCTTCAAGGATCGTGTTGAACTGAACGTACAAGTTAAAGGACTGATGGGATACCTTGACGGTTCCATCCCCAAACCAACGTCAGCGACCTACCTGTATGCTGCTCAAACCGCCTCCTCCATCGATAGCCAATTCCCCTCTCCGGGAGAATGGGTACAACGAGATCGTATAGTCGCCTCCATCATCTACCTGAATTGCACGGACCCCATCGGAATCGGTATCGAACGGGACACCGTGGCCAACAAGACCTGGAAGTACCTCGTTAAGAAGTACGAGTCTAGGGATGAACAGCGCATCCATATCGCGGATACCATCTTGCGTGAACACAAGTTCAACCCCGAAACAAGTACGATGGAGGATCATGAGAAGAAAATGAAGAACCTTCTCAAGACCCTCCACAATCTCGGGGGGACCTGCAACGATTACCAGTTCAGGATGATCGTTGTTGCGTCTATGCCAGACACCTGGAAAGACTACGTCCTCAATGTCCCCGGCATGCTCAGCTCCGAAGCATTCACTTACCTCCATCGCCTCTACCTTGACAAAGTCGTTCGCACCCGAGACGTTGATGACGACCCAGTCAAGAAGCAAGTCGCAGCCTTATTCGCTCAGCATTTGGCGGTCCACGCCGCTACGATCGCAGCTAGTGCTAAACGCGATAACTCCAACCGCCCCATCTGTACCAATCCACCCTGCCCTACCAAAGTAGGCCACACCATCGAGAGATGCTGGGCAAAAGGCGGGGGAGCTGAAGGAAAGGCTCCGAAGTCTTGGAGGGACAAGTACAGCGGTACCCAAGCATCCCCCAATACCACTGCATCACCCATCGATGTCTACGTCGGGTCGACGAGTTCCCCAAAACAGCCAGACTCGGGTACGTCAAAACATATCCACTCCTCTCCCACACCTCCTGACATCTCCCCCAGAGTGGTTAATGCCGTTCTAAATAACGAAGATGGTCAGCGAGTGCGAGGAGTAGATAGAGACGTACCCCACCTAGTGCCTAAGTCTGAATGTACCGTTTGTTCCAATAAAACCCTACTTTATCGGCCTCTGATGGTCCCTCTGCGAACGTTCATCGACTCGGGAGCCACCGACCATTGCTGGGTCAATCGAGACCAGTTTGTGGACTACCGGGAAGTTACCGAGAAAGGAAACAGCGCCGTGGCTGGAGCGGAAGGCGAGTTTCGCATAAAGGGGATAGGGACAGTAGAATTCACCACCCATGTCAATGGTAATAAGAGGCTTATCCGACTCCAGAACGTGAAACACACGCCGGAGTTTGGACATAACCTCATATCCCTCTCGACATTGGACGGGAGAGGGTACTCAGGCAAGTGGGGAAATGGAACGTTGACCGTGTCGACGAGAGACGGGAAGACGGTGATGGTGGGTGCAGGAAAAGGGAGGATGTACGAGGTGGAACTGCTGGATACCCCTGCAGACGCTACAAACACCTACTCAGCTCGATCACAGGAGAAGGGAGTCGATATACTCACCTGGCACCGCAGGCTAGGCCATGTTGCCGTACCTAGAATCCTACGCATGGCGAATAGAAACCTCGTCGATGGCCTGAGGATAACGTCGAAGGAAGTTTACGGGATGTGCGAAGCGTGTCTGTACGGCAAAGCCACACGCAGACCGTTTGACGAACAGCTGGAACACGAAAGGGAGGTATTAGAGCGCGTGCACATAGACTTATTCGGGCAGACACGTACCCAGAGCAAAGGAGGTGCATCATACATGATGTTGTGCACAGACGGTCGGTCCACCGTGAAAACGCCCTCATTCCTTTCCAATAAACGCAGCGAGACGACCCTTAAAGAATTCCACCGTTACCGAGTCAAGATGGAGAACTTGACGAAGCGTAGAATTCAGACTATACGGATCGACGGGGGGAAAGAGTTGGATAACAGACTTATGGAGGAGTACTGTGCTGGGCGGGGGATAGCTATCGAGAAGGTTCCACCCTATTCGTCCGCGTCCAACGGAATGGCAGAACGGGCGAACCGTACAGTCATCGAAGGCGCTCGGACCCTCTTAGACGAATCCGGACTCCCGCACTCCTTCTGGGCAGAATGCGCGGCTACTTTCTGCTATGTCGAAAGCTTTGTACCATCCGCGAGGTTCCCGGACGACGTGCCCATCGAGGTCTTGACAAGAAAACGGCACGACGTCTCGCACCTGAGGCCGTTTGGCTGTAGATGCTGGGCGACACTTCCAGATATTCGGACTGGGGGGAAATTGGCGAGACAAGCGGTGGAAGGAATAATGGTCGGTTACATGGGACGCAGAGGGTACCGACTCTGGATCCCGAGCACGAAGACGTTCATGGAGAGCAGAGACGTGAGGTTCGAGGAAGGAGAGTCGAAACGAACTCGAAGCAAACCTGACAGGAACCCCGATGATGTCGAGGAACTGTCATCCGGAGATACCGGAGTCGAGATCAACTCTGATCCCAATGATAAATCCGGAAACGCCGAGACCCTGGACTCCGAGGGACCTACCCCAGACTCAACTCCGTTAGCGATACCGGATCCTCCCATAGACGCTGACCAACAACTTCCACTACAACGAGCACCAGCACCGCAAGCTGCAGTCCCTCCGGCGCCACGTAGGAGCACGCGAGATAGGAAAATCACGCAAAGGCTGATTGACTCCGAAGCTTCAGAGGACCGAGAGAGAGAGGCAAAGAATAACGGGGAAGCTTGGGCGAACGACTTACCGGCTGAACAGCAACCACTGGCGCTGATCGTTCAGAACCCCTGGGCATTCGCGTCGAATGATTCGGAGTTTTGGGTACCGGCATCGTACAAGCAAGCTATGCAGAGGCCGGATTTATGGTCTGAGCCAATGCAAGCCGAGTACAACCTGCTTATGGAAAAGCAGGTTTGGGAGCTAGTCAAACTCCCGGCTGGAGCGAATCTCATGGGTGGTCGATGGACTTACGCTATCAAATGGGGATCGAACGGTGAAGTTGTCCGCCGCAAAGCTCGTTATGTGGCCCAGGGTTTTACTCAGATCCTTGGTGTGGATTATGACAAGACCTATGGCGCGGTCGCGCGTATGGAGTCCCTTAGGCTGGTCCTCGCGATCATCGTCGTTTTGGGCTTGAAGCTGTTCCAGGTCGACTTCAAAGGCGCATTCTTGAATAGCCCGATTACACATGACGTCTACATGAAGCAACCTGAGGGCTTCGTGAAACCAGGGGAAGAGCACCTCGTTTGCAAACTCAAGCGCTCGATTTATGGGACCAAGCAAGGTAGTCACGACTGGCAGGCCACACTGGCCGCGGGCTATAAAGAGGATGGATACCACACCTCGAGAGCAGATCCATGCATCCGTTACCGGCGCGAGAGGGGAAATTACACCATCACTAGCACGTATGGAGATGATGTGTGCGGGGGGTCTTCAACGGAGGACGGTAAAAAGAAAGCAATCGGAGACTTGGGGAAACGGTGGGAAGCAGGAGAGGTCACGACAAATGTCTTGTTGGGAATGACTATACGCCAGGACAACACAGGTTCCATTACGATATCCCAAGCCGCCTACTTCCAACGCATGCTGGAGCACTTTGGGCTCCAGAATGTGACCCCACGACGTACTCCATTACCGCCAGGTCTGAAACTCAAGGAGTCCCCAAACCCACTTCCCGAGGATGAGAGAAGGTTCATGGCCGATAAGCCATATCGCTCAGTTGTCGGTTCTGTAATGTGGGGGTCAGGATGCACTAGACCTGACATCTGCTTTGCGTCCAACATGCTTGCTCGATACCAACTCAACCCTGGTCGCTACCATTGGGAATTGGTGGAGTGGTTAGCCGGCTACATCAAATGGTCAATTCACTACGCTATCACATACCGGAAACCGAATCGAGGGGATACGAGACCAGGGGTGGGACTCAAACCAGCTGGGCATATAGATGCGGACTACGCAGGATGTATTGATACACGGAGGTCAACATCTGGGTTTGTCTTCCTCATGGCAGGTGTCGCCCGTCTCATGGAGCTCCAAACGACAGGCAACAGTAGCAACTTCAACGGTGGAAGCGGAATACGTGTCTTTGGCAAGAGCGAGCCAACAAGCGGTCTGGATGTCATCATTCTTGGCTGAAGTAGACCTTGAGCAGGTTGGACCAGTAGACCTATATGGGGATAATGAGGGGGCAAACAGCCTAGCGGAGAATTCGAAACAACATGCGCTTATCAAACACATTGACGTACGCCACCACCATATCCGGGAGAAAGTGACCGATGGAGACGTCAGGGTGAAGGGGATCCGGTCGAAGGACAACCTGGGAGACATATTCACTAAACCGCTGGCTGCACCGGCCCACTCAAAGTTAGTCAGGCTCTTGGGATTGGATCGTACGGAGTAGGGGGGGTGTTGGATAAGGTACTCCGCACGGTATGACACGCTTTGGCTTTCCATTTATACTTACTATTTTTCCTACGTTTCACTTAATGTTTTTCCGGTTCCGAGGTCCCGCTTACGTAGTCGAACGATCGACCTATATACCTACAGCGACAACGCTTTTACTCCCTCAGTTGTCCCACTACTTAGTGCTCAACTGAGGTGAGTTTCCACTTTTACATTTCTGACTACTATACATGTACTCACCGTATATTTAGATACTTTATCGCTTTACAGGTATAGTAGTGTAGTTGTCCCACTACTTAGTGCTCAACTGAGATACTTTATCGCTTTACAATCACAAATCTATTTGGGCACTTACCAATTACATCGCAACAGGTGTGCTCCATCGACATGCCAAGAGATGTTGGGGAGACGAGGCCGTAAAGGCAGCACAAGAGTCAAAGGATTTATCAAGGGCGCGTGAGGCAATTGAAAAGTTCGGGTCGAAGAAACAGTCAATGCTGACAGCGGTGCTTCGAACCGTGAAAGGATGGGCAGAATCGTTCTCAACAACCCCACCATCGAAAGAGAACATACGGTATGTGTAAGAAATGTGTAGCGTGGAGTATGAGGGCTGATTGTCTGGCAGCATTGTAACGGCACGTTGGGTATCTGAGTGTGCTTGTCCATTTCGCGTTGTCCAGGACCGTGGTTATTGTTGGTTGCAGAAGGAAGGTCATCCAGACCGATATGTCCCAAGTAAAGAGACCGTGTCGAGGGATGTAAAGCATCTGTTTGAGAAAACGAAAGAAAAGATTGCTGTGGAGTTACAGGTCAGTATTTGAACACAAATATAAGTTCCGCTCACCTTCTGAATGAATAGGACTATGATGGCGAGATTCCGATTGCACTGGACTGCTGGACCTCTCCTAATCATCGAATTCGAAAGGATTGCGGGCGAGTCAACTGTTGCTTTCATCAGTTTCGCCGCCTCTGCCCTGAATACCTCTGTATACACTTTCAGCTTTTCTCGTTCCCCTGGATGTATAGGAGCGAACTGAGTGATGTATCTGTGTAATGTGTTCTTTGATCCATGCGTATTTCCCAATGATTCAGGAAAGGTCTCAGCCAATTTCTTACAGAATTCGTCAAAATTAGGCTTAGTGACACAGTCCCAATGTTGAAACACATTTCTGGTCTCAAGCGTCATCCATTCAAAACACTTCGCAAGTTTGACCTTGTCTGATGTTGTACCGGTTGTGTCAAAGGTATTCTTGACAAATTCTAACCATTCGGATATATTTTGTGGATGTGCTATATTAAATATCATTGCGGTCTTTGACCGCTTTGGGAAGTTTTCATTTTTTAATTCTTTCAACTCATCTGTAGTCATGGCTGGCGCACTTTAGGCTACCACTAAATATAACCTAGTTAGGATAGAAAAATGATGTACCTAAACTATCCTAAGAGGTCCCTTTTTCTGGCATTCTGCCCACCCATTTTTTTCATGGGGCAGCTGCCCACCTCTGCCCACCCCAGCCCACTCAACTGAAAACCACTGCCCTGCCCAACCTGGCAGCTGCCCAACTTGTCACAGGTCACAGGTGTCCAGGGTCCTTCTGGGCAGCTGCCTGGCGTTTTTCCAAATTTTGTCTTGGGTCCCCCACACTATTCTCCATTCATTTTGCATGGATATCATCAGTGATATAGGTGCTCATATTGCTGCAACACTATTGCAGCTTTAGGGCAGCTGCCCTCCCTATGCTTTCTTTTCCCCATCTAGCACTCATACTTACTGCTTAGATCTTACTGTTTGCTCTCCACAGTATGCATAGATGTCCACCCTAGTTACATTTATTCATGTAATACACCTGGCAGCTGCCCACCTAATCTAAAAGATTATAACAACGTAAATAACAAAATAAAATATGTCATACTATAGTGTTCAAACAAACACTTGTCATAATCATAACTCCGAAGATGCATACATAACACTGCGGCTGGCCCAAAAAATGTCATGCAATAAAGGCTGGGATAAATTCAATGATAAATGTATGGATATTTATTAGGATTTGATCATGAAATAAAATTGATTTGCCACATGATAATCATACAGCCATTAGTAAACTTTTGTGCGCAATAAAGTTGCAAGATTTTCCTTTTTTATCCCACAAAAATTTCAATTCCCCTTTCTTTCGATTCTCTTTTGTGCACGCAAAAGTTCTAAAATTTTGCAGGACAAAGATCACAAACGGCATCATGATTGTTGCATGGCAAATGAACTTTATTTCGTGATGTAACCCTCATAAATATATTTCCATTTATCATTCTGTTTATCGTAACTTTTATTGCACGATATTTTTTGGTCCAGCCGCAGTGTAAGTATATGTAATAACCTAACTAAATAGCAGAAATAATTGATTTGTACTTACATCTGGGCAGCTGCCCACCTCACTGTTAAATTAGGGCAGCTGCCCACCTCACTATTCAATTAGGGCAGCTGCCCATCTAACTTTTTTTTTAGGGCAGCTTGCCTCACTGTTAAGTTAGGGCAGCTGTCTAACTTTTCTTGGTAGGGCAGCTGCCTACCTCACTATTCAATTAGGGCAGCTGCCCATCTAACTTTTTTTTTAGGGCAGCTGCCTTGCCTCACTGTTCAAGTTAGGGACAGCTGCCCATCTAAGTTTTCTTTTAGGGAAGCTGCCTTACCTCACTGTTAAGTTAGGGCAGCTGCCTACCTCACTGTTCAATTAGGGCAGCTGCCATCTGACTTTTTTTTGAGATGATCAAAAGTATCTGGATAAAATAAAATGAAAGTCCTACATTGGACTTCAACCAGCCACCTATTGCAATTTTTAAACCCTGAGCAGTCTCATGAGGTTTAACATCCAATACATGATCCAATTGAGCTACTTATGTACATTGAAATCTCTGTGAACAGCTACTTACTACTCTACATTACCTACATTGTTCTGCATCGCCCGGTAGTTCTCCGATATCGTAAGACTATCCAAATGCTCTACCAGAAGTCCATCCACTTCATGCTCAAACTCCAAGTCGTAGTCTCCATCCTCCGCAACATCTATACCACTACCAAGCACATGTATGCCTCGAGCGCCAACAACTTCATCCACTGAAGGCCCCCATTCAGGTAAACCTTCCGTTGATGCAACTCCTACAATGGTGCGCTCCCACGTAACAAAAAGACGACAGAGTCTCTCCTTTCGCAGACCCAGCTGATATTTAACTCCTCGGCCCAAGACCCCTGAACGGAACCCATTAGCCATTTATTTGTAGACACGAATTTTAAAAAAAACCTACTGTCCTGCATTGCCATGGTCACTACTTTCCATTCCTCGCTTAAACCACTCTTGCATCGCGCTACGCTCATCCAGCAGCCGTTTGCGTTCCTCCAAACAGCGATCCCTATCCAACATAGCACGAATCCCAGCCCGTACGTCGTCATTGCTCAACCAAAGTGGCGGAGCACTACCATCTCCCTCATCGTCATCATCATGTACCCAAGGCCAATATCCAACCAGATATCGTCATCAACATCCAAGTCAAAAAGTCCCTCCATCTCAATCTTGACTGGCGCGATTGCATTACGTGGTGCTTTGTTCTGTCGGATGATAGTATCCATGTCGTCGCAGAGCCTGTTATACTTCCGCGTAAGCTCGGCGATACCAGGATCCCTGTCGTTTTACCGAGTCTTGGGTGTGTTCGTTGATGCGCTGCTCTATAAACTAGTGAGCATTGACATAACATCCTAGTCTCAACAGTCTTACCACTGCGTTGCTTCCGATAAGACCGTTCCAAACGATCGAGTTCAAACTTACGGGAGCGTAGGCGTTCTCGAATGCGTGTCTTCAACGCACGCGCATTCATCTTCTTCGTAAGAAATGGACTTTTTATAAGGTGTCGAAGCTGTTGCTTTGCTGTTACACCGAGACTGTCTTCTTTCCGCTTCACCTTTCCCTCCTGCCTTGCGCAGTAGCTGCAATGCCGTTTCCAATTCCAGCTCTGCAGTTGCGGTCTCCCAGGGCGCACTCGAAGTGTCCATGATGCGTTTACGAAGGTCTTTGACGTAGTCTAGTGCTGCATCACGACTTTTCCGCAATCGCAGTGCCTCTTCTACAGCCGAGCTTGCCGCGATTCTTGTGTTGGCCTATGAATCAAGGAAGACGAGACAAGATGAAACAAACGGGTAGGTACGAGAGCCCGAAGGGACGGGAAAGGCAGGAAGGAGGCGTAATACGTTAGTTGATAGAATGGGATATCAAAACTTATTAACTCACGAGGAAGAGGCTTCGTTTGAGCCTTGATTTGTGCATCCCACTCCCGCTGTAATACATCTTCTGGGAAACCACATTTCCTGAGAACCTCCTCCGCTTCATTCAACTTGCTCTCACAAGCAATCACCTTCCGACGGAGCCAGACCCCCAATTTAGACAAGCCCTCCTCATTGTTGAAGTTGAGCTGACTGTCGAGATTGTACATCCGGACATAATACTATCAGAACGCCGAGTTAGTTCCTTCTTGAAACAAAGTGCAGTCAAAGATCCTACCCCCTGCTACTCGACCATATGCAATTAGATGGCTGAGTGAATGCCAAAGACGTTCGCACCCCTCGCCGTCAGATAGACCGCATCCAATACACTTTCGTGGGTGGTAGATCATCTGGCAAGGCCACTGATGTCCGAATGCATGAAAGATAGACACCGCGAATGTCATACGAGACATGTATGGCTTGAGGAAGCCCCACTTGACACAGCTGCGGTGTAATTGGCAACCGATATCGTAGAGAAATCGGACGATGGTATCGTGCGGAAGGTTTTCGAATAGTTTAGCAAGTAATGCTAATACATAGTGCTGACCCTCTCCAGGCGTATTCATATTGACGGTGAACAGAGGACGGTCATGGCGGCAAAGCAGTGTCATGATTGGCTGTGACATCGAAAAAACGGGTGCTCCCCTTTGATACGCGCTTCATCTGCAGCCGTGAAGCTAGCCAGACATCCATCCAGCACTGATTTTGGCA
The DNA here is from genome assembly GCA_009733575.1 of Gymnopus androsaceus JB14. Taxonomy (NCBI): domain Eukaryota; kingdom Fungi; phylum Basidiomycota; class Agaricomycetes; order Agaricales; family Omphalotaceae; genus Gymnopus; species Gymnopus androsaceus. The sequence continues at coordinate 10,979 of ML770150.1, forward strand.
CCCGTAAACCTTCTTCGCAGTGGTCCTGCTCGTCATCGTGTGTATGGTCAGGTTTAGTTCGTTTGGGTGGAGGAGGCTGGTTCTGCTTTCGCGACCGAATACAGTCTGCATAATGCTTCCATGCGTTCACCTCCTCCTCTGGAATAAAATATGTGTTGGGGTGAGTACGAGGAGGGTCCCGGCCACACTTCTGCGCACTATGCTTTTGCGTAAAGCAAGCATCAGCCGCAACAATAATACTTTCACTAGCGAACAATTGGTCAGTGTCGCGTAAGCCAAAACCCTGCGATCGCGGCACTTACCACTTTTTCCCTCCAAAACAGAGTGGACACCGTGAACGAAGATACTCGCTGGGTCGTGACAGTGGGACTTGCTCTTCTGAAGGATCCCACTCATCACTAGAGTCAGAATCAGTCCTGGCGCGTTTACGAGTTTCTGTCTCTTCAACCTCTTCATCGACGACGTCCTCAATGGTAACGCGCTCGTAGCATGCGCTAGCATCGGGCGTTTACGCGTTTCCATTTCTTCAACTTCTTCGTCGACAACATCCTCGATGGTAACGCCTCGTGTAGAACGCCGTAGCAGCCCTGGGCTGCTCATCATCTTCGTCGCTCAAGCCAGCTTCCGCTCTCGGGAGCCTGATCCTGACAATGGGACTTGGGATTCAAGCGCAAGGCGGTAGCGTATGCCTCCGGTATATTCTCAACACGAACTCGTTGCAGAGTTGTGTCAATACGCGCGGTCGCCATGTCGCTCAGAGACATAAACCACTGCAGGGCATTTGCGAAACGGCGTCTTAATGGATCATCTCCAGGCAGGTGATAACCTTGTGAGGCCAAGAAGTCTGTCGCGGCGCTACACCAAGCAGTGTAATTGGGTGCGATACGGAGGAATAACCGTCTCACAAAGTCCAATACACGGATATCGACTGCAAGAGTGGGGTACACCGGAGAACAAGGAAACAGGCCACTCCGAATTAGCTGGATCGAGGCTGATGAGCATTCTGAGGCCCAAAGCTCAATCTGTTCAATTTCTTTATAAAAGAATATGATATTATCAGCATCATAAAGTAACAGGAATACTTTGGAAACGTACTCGAAAACCGAATAACCCATAATGTTAGCTTACGCGTCCGAAGACAGCACGCACACTGCTGGCCTTCTACGTTAATCGTCGCTTCATCCCTCAGTGAACGCGTTTGGCGCAGGAGCTCCACATAAGGAACAACAGCCATTGGAAGAACCACGGTTGTCCAGGTCTGCCATTGCTTGAGGCGTTTAGATCGATGCTTGGAAGGTGAGGGAAAGTCCGGAATATCGATGTGGCCTTCCGTTACGGGGACGACAGGCATTTCATACTCTTCTCCAGCACGGGCGATGTCATTCAAATCCACGGGACGATCGCCTTGCAATCCCACTTGCCCAGGAAGCCGAGGTAATGCGGGATTTTGCGTCAATGTAACGCCGTTGGGGAGTGCCACGCGTGGTTCCTCTCCTCGCTTTCGTCGTTTCTTTGTAGCTGAGGCTTCTGTCGGATGAAGTACATACGCCTGTGCTGTAGGCTGAGGCAGAGAGGGCTGGTGCTTTCTGATACGCGGACGCACGGACATGCTGAATGAGATGGAAAACACGGATTAGATGGTGAGGAGGATGTGTAAATTCTAGGGGGCCAGCAACGCTAGTTTAACGTCATTCCGGACGTTCTCACAACTTAGAACAATGAACCCAAGCCACACTGGTACCGTTTAGTCGAACAATAGCAGTTTTTTATTCCCAGCCAAAGCACACGCTACGCTACATGGTTACTCCATATAGTTCGTAGTGGATTTCATACATTGAGACAATAACAAGGATTCATCACCGGTCAAAGCGTATCATACCAAACGCCGCGAGTAGCTATTCAATACTGTAATCTAAATAGTAATTCAGCTGATTAAAAACTATCCATCATATACTGATTTTCCGTAACCAAAAAGTTCCGCTTCCTCAATCATCCTACGTCGATAGGCGTACTGCCTTTCCTGCCCTTCATCATCCCATACAAGCGGGATGTCAAGCTCTGTCTCCCCAAAAAAACCCCGACGTTGTGGTACTTCCACTTCGTATTCATCATCAAGCGAGCCTCTCAAGATTGCAATAGTCATTTGGCGAATAACATGTAGCCCTTTCTTGTCCCATACCCCAAGCCACTTCTCTAAACTATCGCAATCCACAGGACCATCGTAAACAGGACGATTTGGTGAAATAGGCAAAATTGCTAGGGCCTCCATCTCGCAATCCATGCGATGAAGAATACAGCCTGTGATTTCCGGATCACGAAGACAGCACAACCGACGAAGTAGCTTCAGGTAAGAGGTAGTTTCCGAAACGTCATGTACCGTTAGTTCATTGACGTAGTCGACGGTAGGACATCAGCAAAAATGGTCTGGGCCTGGGATAGCCTATAGGTTAGACTAATATGACCTGGGCAACCTGGGCAACCTGGGTGACTTAGGCCACCTAGGAATATGCCCAAATCCTAATATCACTTGAGAGTGACTTAGGCTACCTAGGAATATGCCCAAATCCTGATATTACCAGAGGGAGCCTCCTTGCAGCCTGAACACAACCTGAGCACAACCTAAGTGCAACCTGAACACAACCTGAGTACAACCTGAGGGAACCTGAGGCAGCCTGGAGAAGCCTGAGGAAGCCTGAGGAAGCCTGGGAAAGCCTGGGAAAGCCTGGGACAGCCTGAGATTTATCTAGAACTAGGATTACAAGCTAAATAGCTTCAATAAACTAGTACATTGAATTATAATGTGTATTAATATCATTAAAAGAACAGTAGACACCCCAATTATTGGAATTTATCAACATATAATTGCGTAAAATAAGCGCCAAAATAAGCGCCGAACCGCGTGGGCGCCTGTAGACTGCGTACAATTAAAAGTCTGTTCATGGGGTCAAATCAGATTCATAATGAAGTAACAGTTAACTTGATAAATATGTTAGTCTACTTGAACTTGAGTTAAAAATACTTAAGTGAGGTGTTCCGAGTCATAAGTTAAGGCCAGTAAAACATTAATGAGTCTCGAAAAATAAGTTCACTTTGAAATAAGTCAAAAATCCATGAGTTTAATAAGATAATAAGGTTTAAGTGATATAAATGTGGAAATTGAGCAAAAAGATACAGCTGAATAATAAAGTATGAGAATTATTTTTTGGGTTGTATAACTCAGCAGAAGTATCCCTAGGTTACCTCAAGTTGCCTCAGGCTTCCCAGGCTTCCCAGGCTTCCTCAGGCTTCCTCAGGCTTCCTCAGGATTCCTCAGGCTTCCTCAGGCTTCCTCAAGTTTCCTCAGGTTCCCTCAGGATTCCTTCAAGAAGCCCAGGAATAAGGGGGTGGACTTATGAAAGCCTGGGAGACCTAGGTATCCTGGGTGTCCTGGGTGTCCTAGGAGACCTAGGTAGTCCTTAGGTATCCTCAGGTCATCCAAGGCCCAGACCATTTTTGCTGATGTGGCTAAACGAATATCCCTACTTAAATGTACAATTAACAATTATTATTACTTGTTACAGTAAAGTTCTCATCCAATAATTTGTGTAAATATTCAATTTTATAATAATCCTGCGCATATACCCATATATAGTCGTCTCCTCGATCGTTACTTACATTTGTCCTTCAAGTACAACCGTTTCATCCTGAACGGCCGCCAACTTTACTTCCGTATGTGAGTTCTTCCTAATATTACTACCCGATTGTTAATTCTAGTCTCGTCCTTTTTCTTAGCTATTCTTCATCCCGTTACGAGAACGCTTCACTAGCTAATTCTCATATATCCTAGCTTCCGAACAGTATGCATATGTTCTAGGTCAGTACCTCATAGTCAGACTACATTCTCTTATCATTAGTTATGGTTCCGTTGTTGGCCATGGCCAACTCCTCATGCTTCCCTTTCGGACCCTAAATAGTGGTTGTGCCTGTTTGATACTTTTCGTCTAATGTGGTTTTGAGTTCTTGTTTCATTTACTCAATCCTACTCTATGAATTCCAATCTCGATTCTAGTCCAATAGCCAAACTTGATTTTGGTATCCTTTGTCTTACTAGTACATTCCAACCAAACACTAGTTTGGTATACTAATCTGTATTCTATTCCATATAATATTGTAATTCTACTTTTATAGGCTTTATAAGCCTATTCGAAAAATAGGCGTATCACCGTACTCGAGACTTTAAAATAGAATACCAAAAAGCAAAATCACCAGAAGGATCTCCAATGATGTCTATGTCAATTTGCCCTCCAGTATTTTGAATGGAAGAATGAGAAACAGACACGCCGAGACATGCGTTAGACGCCCAGTCCCGATTTGCGGAATTAGGTGCCGTTAATGAAGGAAACCAAGTTACTCTCTTCCGCAAACCCATGTCCCGGTTTGAATGGGACAGTATGAATGATCTCACCGCTGCTTTCTCGTTCAAAGTGCAGAGAACATTCAAGGTAAGACAGTTCTCCACAATCACAATGAGCTAGAAGCTCAGTTTTCACTGAATCGGTGGTATTAACTTCTTCCGGAGTTTCATTGGAGTCAGGCCAAGAGCTGTATTCCATAGCGCCTGACATTCCTTGCAGCATAGGTACAAGCTTTGAGTCAGACATCAACAAATCACCCGTATATGGCGCCACGTGCATAGCTGAATACTGTAGGTGGCTTTCCAGCGGGTCACCAAATTCTTGCTTCACATCCACATATTTGCACACAGGCATGTCCAACGGTGAATACAAAAGATCTTTGCTTCGAGGAGCATCAACATGTTCCGAATGTTTGATTACAAGGAATTTTCCACGGAAGTATAGCTTATATTCATTCCGTTTATCATAAAACCAAGTATGTGCAATGCTATCCGCACTTTTGGCAGTCACTTCTTTCAATGCGGCGACTTCTGGTGAGGAATTTCCCACGACTTCTGGCATCAATTCAAGTGATGCTTCCGCACTAGATTCATTTGGTTTCAATGAGAACAGGCTAGTATCAAAATTTACTGGGTATTGGGAATGTTTTTCTTGCAAGCTGAACTTTGAACAATCAAAGTAAGCTGGATACTGGATATCCACAAAGTCGGTGGTACTACTGTCATCCGAAAAAATAGAGCCAGAGTCAAAGTCACAATCCAAATCGCTATCAGGCACATCCTGAAGCACTGGGATGGACTCTGAGTCCGAGTCCTCCTCCAATCTGGAACCGGTAAGTTCATCACCTTCTTCAGTTTGCCAACAATCAGACCCATTGCTGTAGTAAGTCTGTTCAATGTCTTCAAACCAACTAATTGCACCAAGTGACAATTCAATCACTGGGTGATCATGGCAAGCATCGTGAAGTGCATCCACCTCCGCCAAATCAAAATCTAAATTGTGATTCAATACGGTAGGTGTATTTCTGTCTGTCAAATCCTGACCATCTGACTGATAACTTGTTGGTTCATCTTTGTTTGGACCATTCAGATAATAATTTGCACTACTTTCATGCTCGGGTGGGTAATCTCCTTCATTAAAATCATCTGCTTGGTCATAATCATGCCCTCCAGAACATACTGCAATATCATCAGATCTTACTTCCATTCCCAAGTCAATGTCACAATCACATTGGGCTTCCGAGTCAATTAACTCAAGAATTTCTGCATGCTCCACAACCTCATGGAAGGAAGACCGTTCAGGATGCAAGTTACGATTGTATAATCCTATTGCAATATGAGAATTAAACCCATCCCAAAGCAGGGATACTTTTTCTTGGGGGTCAATCACACCGATTGTATCACAGATATCTTGGAATTCTCCAACATAGTCACGGACCTCAAGGTTTCCCTGTTGGAAGTTGCGAAGTTTACACCGCTGGTTTGTCCGGAAACTCAACGGGAAGACATTATCATACAACTTAATAAAGAATTGGTCCAATGTCCAGGTCTCGGGATCATCACTGCATATTCGATCATAGAAATTGTATGCTTTGCCCTTTAGGTAACGGGCCATAATATCAACTTCACAGTGTTTCAGGACATATCTTCAATATAGCGACTGGCTTGCTTGACAGATCGCATGAAAACTTGTGTATTAGGCGAACCATCATATTCAAATGAAGGTGTTGGCTTAATGTTCATTTTATAGCCAATCTCACTGTTGAGATCCTCGGAGCCGGAATCAGACATTTCATGGCGTGCACTTGCGGCACTGTGTGCCCGTAAATAATTCATAGTTTTGCCAAGTCTGCTAGTTGGCTTGTATTAGAGTTACGTTCCTAAATAGGAAGTAGCAGCAGTAAGTCCACACAGGACTTAGTAGTAACGATCACACAGATCGATGGGAGACAACAGTGTTATTACAGGGTATGTTACCTAGGCTTATATACAGTCCTATGTACAAACGATATATCGGGCAAGTGGCTACTGCGTGAATATGTGTGGCTACTGTCCATACGGTAAAGTGGGTACTGCGAGAGAGCAAGTGGATACGGCGAGAGACT
>ML770151.1:0-17397 GCA_009733575.1 Gymnopus androsaceus JB14
AAGGGCCCACCAAAATGATTGAAATGGTACAGTACTTAAGGATCAGCAGTACAGTTGAGTGTGTTCTAAGTACTTCAACAACCTACATTATATATAAAGCAAGCAAACAAAGTATGCCAATCAATAATCAAGTAGGATGTACATCAAGTAGATTGCAATGAGGAATGACATCATACTTACCATCAGTGTTTACTTCACACCACCAATAATTATGCTTCAACCAAGCTGAAGCATAGTGTGAGATAAATTATTTCTGTACCTATGCAAAATGTACTTTTTCAGACAAATATAGAAGGATGTTATTTCAATAGACTGATGATTGAATGAAATTCATACTGTACCTTCTGAATTTTTGAATTTACACTGATTTCCAAAAGAATTGTTTTCAATTAAACTCTGAAAACAATAATTTCAAGGCAGACTGAATGTAATGGCTATAGATTCGCTGACAGCTTAACTGTCATTCCAGTGCTTATGTAGCCTTAGTTCTTCTTCCTGCCATAGTGTTGCTCTACTCAATAGATTGGGGGGGCTGGACTAACTAACCCAAGCCTGGTTGGGCACTAAATTCTTTGAACCCCCTTGCCTGTTTCCGATGTTTAACAGGACTACACAGAAAGAATTGTACGTGGTCTACCGCGTTTCTTTTGCTTCTTTCCATCAAAAGATCCACTAGACATTGAATAGATCTAGTACAGAGCAGCCGTTGAAGGTGAAAGAGGTGAGATGTTGAGGCAATGGGTGTTGCGAGAGCAGAGGAATAAGCGCTTGCAGATAACTGGCGCCAAAGTTATCTGCAAAGTTATCTGCGTTGGCTGAATTTATCTGCACTGAGCGCGTTTGAGCTTCTGAGAAAATTCAAGACACTTTTTTATGCTTAAAATATTGTGCTGTTTTAATTTGAAAGGTAAGAAGTACACGGAGCAGTGTACAGATTGAAGTTGAGTCGACGCGGGAGATATCTGCTGCAGATAACTGCAGATAACTGCCGTGGGAACCCAGAATTGTAATCGGTCACCACTAATACCGCTACCGCTACTACATACAGGGTGTCGATACCAACGCCTAGGCTATGTAATATCAAGCTAGTAAGGACAATGAGAGATTATATCATCTACCCAAACACCTTCCTCACTGCTCAGTCAGAACACCACGTTGAGTCCTCGACTCCCACCTCATTATTAGATCATCCTGTCTCTATGAATCTGATTCTGTCCCCTCCGTGACCAGGCTCCCTTACCATTCACCGACATGAGGTAGCGGAAGCGTTATTGATAGCAGACCGACCCCAAATTCCTCGCAGGCATCCCCTCCCCTCCATCCCAGGCTCTTGATTCGAGATTCGGATGGATGGCCAGTTGACGTAGCGAGTCGAGGGTTTCGATGGTGTATTTGAATTACTCAATCTTCGTTCCCGGTGACAGATGGAGTGTAGAGCAAGATGCGTTATGCTTATCATTGGAAGTGGCACGACTGACGGTTAATGGCTGGTTTATGTGCACTTCTTGCACAGAAGGTCAGGTCTACCGTCTCCGGTTTGATCCCCAATCGTGCATTAATGCTTCTGTTCCCTGCTTTTTTTGAGACTGGACTGAGGCACTTGGATTCGATGCGAAGGGGCGCGCAACTGGGAATAACTAAGCAATTTAAACGAAGTCGACGAATTTGGTGGATACGGGGCTCGGATGTTTTGGCTTTTTTTTTCTACGATTCTACGACGAACTGGGTCTTGGAATTTGGGGATGGGTGACCTGGAACGAAAGAAAGATCCACGTTGGCACACATGTCGCCGAAATGACAGAGCGAACAAGTAGCAATATGTGCATACTGTATGTCGGAGTAGCCTGAGAAGAGAACGCTAACGCACGTACATGAACCTCATTCCTTTTCAACCTTCTCTTTGTCCCACTCTCTCATCCTGGCTTGAAGTGGATAGGTATATGTATCCAGAATACGTTCTCCCGTAGAGCCATTAATTTGATAGACGGCGCAGTACTTGGAGGGGCCATCGCCACGGTAAGGAGAGCTCCGAGGGTGAGTCCAGCTTGGAGGGTTACTTCCGAGTCCAAGCCGTTCGTTATATTTGCTGTAGTGGCTACCGTGGCAGGTGTAGGTTTGGTACTCACACTGATCAAGGTAGGTTGTTAATCGAGGATCGGAATAATTAATTACTTGTCATTATAACGCATTCTATCTTCGTAGCTCGTTAGCAGGGTTCACGCTTGACCAACGTTCGGTATCCATCCGTCCTAACTAGCGATATAAGATGCGCGGAGGAGGAAAAGAAGAGCCGAAACTAACTGCACTGGAAGTTAGGATTGGAATCGTGCACATTGTCACGATGTGCTGTGCATCGGAGGAGTGAGCCCGGACGAGGAATTTTGATGTGTACAAAATATTGATGGGTAGCGCAGTCCGACTATTTGATACTGGAAGAAGAAGAGTAGAACGAGGTTCTTGCGCTGCCTGGACCCGGCCCGCGCTCCGCATTCCGTCCCGTCCCGACATTCAATCATTCATGACATCACTTTTTCTAGCACATTCTCGAAAGACCTCCGCCATTCTTTCGCTTCATCACAAGGATATATATATGATCCACAACAATTTCAACAATTCGTTTACTATAACTGCATTCGCATTTCCTTTTATCACACACTAAACACCAAACCTTAACACTAAACACTACTTATACGCTCAAAACATGGGCACAGATTATTACAAGCTGCTAGGAATCGACAAGAGTGCAGATGAGAATGCTATTAAGAAGGCTTATAAGAAGATGGTACGTGGGCTACTTTACCTCCCTCTACAGCTACGCTAACATATACCGCGGCTCTTCAGGCATTAAAATGGCATCCAGATCGAAACAATGGGTCTGAGGAGGCTTCGCAAAAGTTTAAAGAGGCGAGTACTACCTTCCTTCTTCATGTTTAATGCTCTCTAACTCTTGCGTTATCTATGTAGATATCAGAAGCATTCGAAGTGCTCTCCGACAAGAACAAACGCGCCGTATATGATGAATTCGGTGAGGCTGGGCTTAAAGGCGGTGGAGGTCCTCCGCCTGGCGCAGGCACTGGACCGAGTGGGTTCTCTGGATTCCCTGGAGGCGCATTCCCTGGTGGCGCAAAGACGTTTACATTCTCAACGGGTCCTGGAGGAGGATTCGGCAGTACTGGAGGAAGTGGATTTAACCCTACGGATCCGGAGAAAATATTCGCGTGAGTAATGCTGTATCTCTGTACCCTTCCAATTACCGAATACTAACGCATCTATTCGTATAGACAATTCTTCGGCGCCAACTCCCCATTCAGCATGGGGTCCGGTAGAGGCTCCGGCTCTCCGTTCGGCGGCATGGCTTTCGACGATGATGATGACGACGCTATGGATGGGACCTTCTCTTCTTTCGGGGGTATGCCTGGAGGTATGGGCGGAATGCCCAAATCTTCTCGTACTCGACCTCGGCCCTCCCGAACCTCTTCCACCACGCAACCACCCCCAGAAATAACCCGTCCACTTCCGTTATCGCTATCCGATCTCTACACAACCCCCTCAACACCTGCAGTAAAACACCTTAAAGTCTCCCGCCGTCTACTAGATGGATCTACGGAAGAACGTATTCTTGATATTCCTATCCAGCCAGGGTGGAAGAGCGGGACGAAGGTTAGGTTTAGGGGAGCAGGGAATGAGGTTAGAGTTGCAGGTGAGTGTTTTTGGTTTCTTCTCATTCGTCTGAAATTCACTAACGCTTCCCTCTTACAGGCGAAACCCAATCCCAAGACCTCGTATTCGTCGTAGAAGAAAAACCACATCCCGTATTCACAAGAGAAGGCAACGACCTCGTTTGTCGGCTGAAGATTCCTTTAGTCGAAGCTCTCACTCACGACTCCACTACCTCCACGTCACCCTCGAAGAAATACACCATCGAAACCCTCGATTCCCGTAAACTCACCGTCCCTCTTCCGAAAGGGATAATCTCCCCAAACCAGGAGACGAAAGTGGAGGGCGAGGGGATGCCTGTTAGGAGTGGGGGGAATGCTGTTAACGCCTCGGCGAAGGGAGGGAAGAATCAGAAACGGGGTGATCTAATAGTAAGGTGGGACGTTGTGTTCCCTGAACGGTTGACGAGTAGTCAGAAGGAGGGGTTGAGGAAGGTGCTTGGATAGATGGACAACACTGAAATACTTAAATGATGTTGTATTTGTTACTTTTTTTTACTTACTTATCTCGCATCGCATACACATTCAAACAAACGTCTCGGAAATTAAATTTATTTGTGCTTTTAGAATAATTGTTACTGTAACATATATAATCCGGATCTATTCAATTGTAAAAGACATTATTTTTACCCACTAATATTGTCATAAGTATAAATGAGTAAGGTCCTGCTGTTTCTGGAATAGTCTTGCTGTAGTATACCTTTATGCCATGACCTACCTTTCTCCACTGAGAGACCTATACAACTGCGCCACAACAGTCTGCGATCCTTCCGTCGTCTCGCAATGATAACCGCTTCTCAACAATACGACATACATCCGAGAGAGCACCCTATTATCATGCTATCGACTCCACAGCCTACTCTCTGCCATTGTCTACTGCTGCTATTGCATCACTTCTCAGACCCGACGGTTCTGCTAGATGCAGATATGATATTATCACAACATCCTTTTTCACTCGGTATGATCTTTTTATTATACTGTATGTACATATAAGCTTACACATTGCCAATCGACGACCAATATTGCTACTTAGTTCTCAAGTAGGTGTTGGGATTATTGTACACTATGAACCAAGAAATCGTATGAACTGCACTTCAATTCCAATAATCCCAATAGTTATCTCCGAAAGGATCCAACATCGAGTCCCAATTACCTTCAACCTCATCTTCAACCCATGCTCCCATACCATATTACTCTACAGGGCATGACAGACAAAGCACATCTTTGCCTGACGTGATGGAAACGACATCACAGACAGCTTGCGCTTGCATCCCCTGCACATCCGATCTTGAGGCAAAGCCTGGTTTTTGACGAGGACCTCGAGAGGGAGGAATGCATTAGAACGATAGACGTCGCCGGTGGTTGGTTGAAAGTCAGACCACAAGGTTATATAGCGCTGGCTTTGTTCGAGGAGGGATGTTCTAATGTGGCCTCGTTGGTGGAAGACGTTGTAAATGGCCTCAATCAGCTCAACATCATGCGCGGCGTAAGAGAGATGTTTCTTTCCCATAGGACGTACGAGCCATGCACGATGGTTAACTGTAATAGGAATCATGTCAGATGTGATAGGAGAAGAGAACAAGACTGGACATACTACTCTCTTTTGGAGACGCCGTGATACCATTCTCTCTCAGGCAGGACGCCATTCCCGCAAGCATGTGTACCTCGTTAGGCGAACGATGACTGAAGCGAGCAATGCGGCGCTCAACATACGCAAGCTGCATATCGAGCACATTCTTCATATATACACCATACTCGTAAAAGAAAGCACAGAAATCCATTCTACCATCAAAGACAATCTTTTGGATAGACTCGGATTCGATAAGCGCGAAGAGGCGTTTAAGCGAGCTGCTGCCTCTGGAAAAGGCGAGTACATCGATGACGATAGTGTTCAAAGATGCAGGAGAAATCGATCGTACGCAGATGAGGGAAAGCGTGCCTCCGGAGCGACCAAGATCATGTCCTTCGCAATCCAAAGCAACAATTCGGCAGCTGGAAAGCAAGCCATTCAATGCTTCGTCGAGTAGGTGCTCGCTGTTGCATAACATGGGAGTAGATGTGGCAGAGGGAGTGTCTGAGCGAGAACGCCTGAGTGGTCTTGATTCGAGAACCGATGAGGGCCGACCGCGGACAGCTTGGTATCGCTGAGGTTGGTGCATCGAGGTCAAGTGTCGGTATTCAGCTTTGGAGAGCGTTTGGGCTCTTATAACCCACAGACAAGCTTTCGGATGCGTTCAAGGCTCAGGCAAGAAGCACAGATGTCTAGATTCGTTATATGTATAAGAATGCAGAGTGAGATATAACATCCAAGACTAAGAAGACGCATTGAACCTACCATTTCTATTAATTATAAGCTTCTGGGCGACTGCGGATCCAAAACACTTCTTCTAGACGATGGTGAAAGTTTAAAGAGAATCATTCAACACGAGAAAGAAGAACTCGGGAAAGAACTTATCACAGTTTTACTTCAACACTCCAGGTAAATGTGCAGATACGTATTAAGTACAGCCCACCTGGATGTGAAACTTCCCATGACCGAACGTACAATAATAATCATGGAATGGAAGCCCCATGCATCGCAGTCACGGTAGCCCTGGGTGGCGCTGAGATTACCGCCGCACAAATCATGTCTGGTTTCCATCTACAGTTGCAAAAATATTAATACTTATTCGCATATGAACGGGGCATTGATTACTACCCCGACCTACATGAACGACCGAGTACTGTGAAAAGAAGGAATTTGAAGGTAGTTTATCACACGGCAAGGTCCCGATACAATGGCAAACGTTAATACAGCCCCAGAAAATGAGGAAAGCATGCAAGCACTGGCAATGTAGCGTCATCTAAAGATGGAAGATCAAATTAAGTACCAGAAGCCTGAGCCTAGAATGCTAGGATAAGATTCTAGTGGACTAACTTGCGCATTTCAGCACTGCGGAAAGCGTCATTGAAGAAACATAAAAGTGGGAATCAAGGCGGAGACCTGCGCTAAGAAATGGCTCAGAACGTTAACGTGTGCGAGAGATGAAGTACTAATAATTGCTTACCGTCCCAGCGAGTCATCATCAATGCACCATGTTAAAAATCCATTGTCCTCAGTATAGTACGGCCTACAACCTACATACTTATGCCATTATCATGACTTGTCGCTTGTGCATACCACAAACACTCGAATCAAACAGGAAAAGAGAACGAAGATCAATACCGTACCATAAACCCGTTGAACCTTCAAAATAAGATGATGAAGCTGACAAAGTCACCAGCAACCACGACGGTGGCAACAACGGAGGATCAGCAAATGAGCTCAAAGAGCCTTCAACATCCAACGTACACTTCCTGACTCGGATGCTTAGGTTCAACAGTCTCATGATTCGGTTCAATTCACGGTAAAAAGAAATATAACTGCACAACCGAGCGACCTACCTTTATGTTTTAGCATCCGCCCTGCAAGTTGAGCATCCTTAATGGAAGCGATGATATTGGAGACTGAGAGCCTAAGTCGGGGAAAGCGTTTACAGCGAAGATTTTTCGTTGACGGTTGTTGGTGAATCGATTCTGGGCGAGGAGCTTACTTATTGGGCATCTGAACAAGGACTGTTAGTAAAAGTGGAAAAGTAAACTCACACAAAGGATCACCACCTTTACTCAAGTATAAACAGTAGGCAGTAAGCACTTCCGGAGGTGGCAAGAGGATATGTTTATTGAAATCCCATTGGGCGAAGGTTGAAGATCGAGTTACGCTGCCGCCTAGTCGGTTATCGTTTAGGTATCAGCGGGCAAGAAGCTGAAATTGGAAGAACGTTAATGCATGAAATCGGTAAATTGATTGTCGAGTCGACTTACTCGCAGGATTCTTGTAGATAAACAGTAAGATGATTGACGTGGTTGGAGCTGGGATCTCTTACCTGTCCCGGACCTTCGTCGTGTGCCGCCTCTGCGGCGATAAAGGCATTGAAAAGTCAAAAACAAATCGGCGACTCCAGTGTGGTTGAATCATAAATTTTGCTACTGAACGAGCTTCACAATTTCTAGTTAGATCGATCTAGCACACAAGAGGAAACTTTGAAGAATGTACAAGTTGTCGGAACAGCCCTTGTTAAAATGAAACGAGCCAATTCCGAACCCAAAGGCAGTAAAGCAATCGTACTTCCAATTATCCTCCGAAAAGTCAAAGTGCATCCATTCGAATAAGGTCAGAGGGACGTGAGCTCATGAAATCGTAGAATCGACAAAGGGACGATGGAAATGAAGGGCAAGCTGAGGCAGCAAAGCGGACCGGTCCGCCTTTCAAAGCTCTCGCCATCGAGCTCACATATATGTTCGCGCGTATCGAGGACGAGAAACTTGAACTGGTGGAAGAAAAATAATCTGGTGTTCGATTATGGAGCACCAGGAGGTATTTGAGGTCCGAGTTCTCCTTCTACGTCCTCTGCAGTTCAGTCTGTAGATCTGGTGCGTCGACGCCGACAAAGGGGAATGTTAGTGGGAGGGATGCTCCGTCGGGTACAGTTCTAAACCCTTGACCTCTGCGCTACATCGATTATGTCCGAATCGGCGTCCACCTCGGAAATAGACTCATTCGACGCAATCCAAGATCGACATGCGAGAATTCGGGTTGGTAGGTTGGTAATACAAGTCAAGATGGGAAGAATGGGATGAAAGGATCATATCGATCCTAACGGATTCACGGGTTTTGGGACGACTTTCTTTCTGCTCCTCCCTCAGCAACTCGATCTCAACTTTGCGCCGATGCAGTCGACAATACTAAGAGCGAAAACATTGCTAGAGGGGTCTAGCAGGATCTTTTTTGTATTCCCTATCGTTATATTCTTCCACCGCGATGGACCTACTTCTCCAAGTGCTCCTCCTCTCCCCACGCCTACATTCGCACGAGCAAGACCAAGACGCAAAGAACAGCACCAAGCCTCATATCCCCTCCTAACACCCCCAGCCGTAACGCACCTCATAGAAACGGTTCTAAGGTTGGGGGGTTGCAGCGTTCTTGGAATCGGGTCCTTGCCTAATTCTTGATTTGAAGCAAGAGCACGAGACAGGCTTGATCTTATCCGCCGCTACACTGTCGCTGCACGACATCTCGACGCGGCTAGTGTCTCCGCGACTCCAGAAAGGCTATTTCTCAATCAGCTAATGAGCTCTGATTCAAAGGTCGAGTCTATTGAGATAACATTGATACCTCGTTATGGTCACTGCTTTCCAATGTAGGATATAGCGTGCAGAGCGACCGGGGGAATCTGAGATTGTTGGAGTTGTCTGCGCTGAGGGCAGTGGGTCAAGTTTGGCCTCGGCAGATTTGACTCAGACGACACCCATTAAGAATCCCCTCGCTCAACTTCCATGTCCACACCAACACCCCGACCCCGAAACTCGCACTCCCTCCTCACAGAATCCTCACTCCGTCCAGACTCTCTCCTCCGACACTCCTTTCACCGCCTTGAATCAAAAGGAAAGTCCCGTAGCGAGGATACGCATACTTCTGTGTTGATTAGTACGGGTGTTTTGGTGGGTCTCAGTGCGTTTCCATCGTATGCAGGGTGACTGACCAATTTCTCTCTTCTCATCCCACAGGTACATGGCTTTGCATTGCATCAAAGGATTACGATGATTATGAAGAGGGACCCGGGGCATTTTGATACGTCAGTTTCCCTTTACCTCCTTCGTATGTCGCTGACCTTCCTCTTTCCCTGCTGTCTTTTGTCCCCACAATCCATGTCCCTGCCCCTCGCTACCCAAAATTCACAAATCTATGCTGCGAATCCGTGCTCCGCTTCCCTCACACAGACGCAATCGCCGGCCCTATGATCATCAGCTAGAGGTGAGTTTTGCGGTTTTACTTCCTTGGACGGCTTTCCGTTTTGTGTTTTTGAGAGGGAATGATTTGGAAGTTGGAGGGGTGGAAGGGGCTCTACCACAGCTGCTTTCAGAACGCTTTCCGTCACCGCTTCTCTTCTATCCACCTTCGCGCTCTGGTTTTGGATTCAATTTCTGCTTGAACTGGCACTGATACTGAGGAATGTTTGCTCTCTTCTTCCTCCATTTTTCCTTTCCTTCCCCTTTGCTCCTTGTATCCCACCGCCGTCCCTCCGATACCGACACCATACCTACCCATACCCATGTATCATGCACCATGCGCTGCTCCAACACTGACACCCATTCCGCTTCCTCGTATACGGTACGCAGTACGCGAATGTCGGATACGCCATCCATTCGTCTTCCCTCTCTATTTTATTCGTGAATCACCCGTTGCAGGTGCAGTCCGTGAACTGGTAGCACCCTTTTTCACCTACCTCCCCTTACGATCAGCCTCGGATCTCGTCAACTCCCTCGCTGTTATCGTTCCGGCGGGGATTTGGGGTCTGCGCGCAGCGCGATGAGGTTGGTGGGAATACGAATACGAGTATAGGTGTGGTCTAGATGTGTGGGGGAAGAGAGCAGGTATTGCGTTGCGAAAGGGCTGAGGAAGTATCCAGGATACTCGGTTTAGGTCCGATAGAAGGAACGGGCGGGTGTGCGTGAGCTGCGGAAGAGGGAAGAGCTGTGCTGGATGTGCATGCTCAGAGTCGTTTGATTCTCTTACGAATAAACGTTGTTGATTGCACTCCTGTCTGTTACATATGTATGTGTATCTAGAAGATAAACACTCATGACACTCATGACAGCCATATACTACTATAAGGCATGTAGTTGTGGCGGACATGGCCTTCATTCATGTGATGTGGGAAACGTGACAATGTTACATTGTCCCTTAACCATCAACTACCACCATGGCTTCTTCAACAATGTTTCCAAATGCTCAAGATTTTTGCATATATGGCGGAGAGTTCTACAATGTTCAGCAAAATCAACACATTTCTTATCAAGATCCCAAAGTTTTCCATGTAAGTTTAAGTAGAAGAAAACAAATCAAGGTGGCAAACTGACTATTTATCTCAATACAATTCATAGGAAATCATTATGAGAAAGCTGACATACTCACCCCAGGCATTTTATGATGCAGATGTGGGCATCAGGCTTGCCCGCAAGTCATGTAGTTCAGGCACAAGGGAGCAAATTCTGTCTGACATTGAGAAATGGGCAACTAGCAATAACCCTTATGGTGCACTTGCCTATTGGATGTGTGGAATGGCTGGGACAGGCAAAAGTACAATTGCAATGTCGCTTTGCATGAGATTAAAAGGGAAAGGTCTCCTTGCTGGGACCTTTTTCTGCTCACGCCAAATTCCAGAATGCAGGGATTACCGTATGATTGTTCCTACATTGGCATACCAGCTAGCAAAATTCTCTGCAAGATTTGCAGCTTCACTCAGAAATATCTTACAAGAAGATCCTGACTATCCAGTGAGGAAGCCAGAGGAGCAGATCAAAACACTCCTAGTTCAGCCATGGAATGCAGCCATTAATGGACAAATAAGACTGTATACACCTGTTCTTATTATAGATGGTCTTGATGAATGTGAAGGGGTCTCAATGGTCCTTACACCACTCATAGCATCAATCCAGAAAAGAGAATTGTCAGGATTAAAATTTCTCTTGACTAGTCGCCCAGAGCAGGCAATCCAGCAGCTTATTGATGCAAGCAACTTGACAAAATCTGGACCAATTTCATATGTCAATAAATTTCTTCTCCACCAAGTTGAAGAAACTTTAGTCCAGGAAGATATATACAATTATATTAAAGCTGAGCTGGATGGAATATATTCATCAGAGGAGGAACTCCAGCAGCTTACATCATTATCTGGAAAGCTCTTCATTTATGCAGCAACCATAGTGAAACATGTGAAGGGTGGCAGCTATCTTCAAAGACAACAGGACAGACTAACTGATTCACTGAAGCAGACTAGCCATTATCAGGATCTGCACCAACTCTATGATGGAATTATAAGCAGTGCAATTTCAAGTGAAAATCCCCCTCATGAAACCCAGCAAGATAGGATGATTCTCTACACTATCATTTGCACAGGAAAGCCATTGACATGCAAGGCCATATCTGAACTATTGAATTTAGCAGAGGAGGGTGTGCACAATCTGATTGAACAACTGAATGCACTTGTCTATATCTCAAATCATAATAACTTTGTTTTTACATTCCACGCATCTTTTCCTGACTATCTTTTAAAGGTGATGGAAGCTGAGTGGATGAAGGCTCTCCATCTCAAACTGACCTTTGCATGCTTTGATACAATGGATCAGTTAAGATTCAATATCTGTGAACTTCCTTCATCTTTCATACCTGATGAGAAGGTTCCAAACTTTCTAGAAAAAGTTCAAAAGAACCTGGGTGAATCACTGCAATATTCTTGCCAGTTTTGGGCTTATCATTTCAGTGAATGTGAGATCCATGATGATGGTATAGAGACAATACAAGTGTTCTTGAAGGAAAAGGGCATATATTGGATTGAAGTGATGAGTATACTGAGCCAATTGCAGCAATGTGGAGAGGCTATTGATGTCATACACAAGGTTAGTACCAGGTTGTACTTATGACTATTGATAAAAGACCAAAATTTCCACAGAAGCTATCATATACCAGCTCTCCATTGGAGGTTACACAGACATTAAAATATCTGCAGAATTTGCTATTGCAATTTTCTACCAGTGAAGTAAGGGGAAGGACACCCCATCTATACTTAAGTATCATTCCATTTTGGAAGAACAGTTTGCAATTTAAGCCTCAAGTAAAAAGGAAGTTGAGGATACAAAAGCAAGTACAAAGTCAGATCACTCATATAATATTGAATGGACACAATCATTGTGTAAATTCAGTGGCCTTTTCACCTGATGGAACAAGAGTTGTATCTGGCTCTGCTGATAAAACTGTAAGGATCTGGGATGCCACTGTCACTGGTGCTCAGATAGGTGATCCTCTGGAAGGCCATGATGATAAAGTTCTTTCTGTAGCCTTTTCACTGGATGGAACTAGGATTGTCTCTGGCTCTGATGACAAGAAGCTGAGGATCTGGGATGCAAGCACAAGTGCTCAGATTGGTGATCCTCTGGAAGGACATGGTGATCGTGTCAATTCAGTGGCCTTTTCACCTGATGGAACCAGAATTGTTTCTGGCTCTGCTGATAAAACACTGATGATCTGGGATACCACCACTGGTGTTCAGCTAGGTGATCCTCTGGAAGGTCATGGCTCTTGTGTCAATTCAGTGGCCTTTTCATATGATGGAACCAGAATTGTGTCTGGCTCTGGTGCTAAGACACTAAGGATCTGGGATGCCACAACTGGTGCTCAGATTGGTGATCCTCTGGAAGGTCATAATACTTATTGTGTCTATTCAGTGGCCTTTTCACATGATGGAACCAGGATAGTGTCTGGCTCTATGGATAACACACTAAGGATCTGGGATGCTACCACTGGTGCTCAGATAGGTAATCCTCTGGAAGGTCATGTTGGTTCAGTTATGTCAGTAGCCTTTTCACCAGATGGAACAAGGATTGTGTCTGGTTCTATGGATAGGACAGTAAGGATCTGGGATGCCACCATTGGTGTTCAGATATGTAATCCTCTAGAAGGTCATGACAGCCATGTCTCTTCAGTGGCCTTTTCACCTGATGGAACCCAAATTGTGTCTGGATCTGATGACAATACAATAAGGATCTGGGATGTAATGACTGGTGCTCAGAATGATGATTCTCTGGAAGGTCATCATGATTGGATCCATTCAGTGGCCTTTTCACTTGATGGAGCCAGAATTGTGTCTGGCTCTAGGGATAAGACCATCAGGATCTGGGATGCCACCACTGGTGCTCAGATAGGTAATCCTCTGGAAGGTCATGATGATTATATCCGTGCAGTGGCCTTTTCACCTGATGGAACAAGGATTGTTTCTGGCTCTAGGGATAAGACCATCAGGATCTGGGATGCTACCACCAGTGCTCAGATAGATGACCCTTTAGAAGGTCATCATAATTCTGTCACTTCAGCAGCCTTTTCACCTGATGGAACAAGGATTGTATCTGGCTCTATGGATAAGACAGTCAGGGTCTGGGATGCCACCACTGGTTCTCAGATAGGTGATCCTCTACAAGGCCATAATGAGACAGTTCTTTCTGTGGCCTTTTCACCCAATGGAACAAAGATTGTTTCTGGCTCTGGTGATAATACAGTAAGAATCTGGGATGCCACTACTGGTGCTCAGACAGGTGAACCTCTAGAGGGTCATGTCTATTCAGTCAATTCAGCAGCCTTTTCACCTGATGGAACAAGGATTGTGTCTGGCTCTATGGATCAGACAGTAAGGATCTGGGATACTGTGACTGGCACTCAGATAGGTAATCCTCTGGAAGGTCATGATGATTTTATTCGTGCAGTGGCCTTTTCACCTGATGGAACCAGAGTTGTATCTGGTTCTTGTGATAAGACATTAATGATCTGGGATGCCACCACTGGTGATCAGATAGGTGATCCTCTGGAAGGTCATGATGATTATATTCAATCAGTGGCTTTTTCCCCCGATGGAACAAGGATTGTTTCTGGCTCTTCTGACAAGACAGTAAGGATTTGGGATGCCAGCACTGGTGCTCAGATAGGTGATCCTCTGGAAGACCACAATGATTCAGTTCTTTCCATGGCTTTTTCACTTGATAGCACTAGGGATGTCTCTGGCTCTGATGATAATTCACTAAGGATCTGGGGTGACTCCCTAATCCCATGCAACACAGTTGCTTACCACCATCAACTATCACAAGGTAGTGTTCCAATTCATTATTTTATAATTTTTTTCTAACTGTATGTGTCATAGCACATAATAAATGGAGTCTGTCAAATGATGGATGGATTACTTTTCCCAATTGCCCTCATGGTATATTTTGGATTCCTCCCCAGTTTCGCAAACCTCTATGGCGGCCTCAGAACACATGCATTATATCTCGGGCAGGATACACTAAGCTATCCTTTCAAGGTTGTGTATATGGGGAAGAATGGTTCCATTGTGTTGAATAATGTGTTGTTGACTCCTGATCTTGTCCCCAATTGAAAAAAAAAACCACATTATAACTATACTAGGAACCTAAGTATGTATGTAGTTCACAGAGCAGTCTTTCGCACCAACATACACTTCCCCATTACTGTACAGTGTATTATTTCAGTAGTAAGTACTTGCAAGTTTCACAAATGTAAGTATGCCCAATCTTGGACTACACTTTCTTGACACTTTCTTCCTCCTGCCTTTAGGCTCTCCCAAACTGACCATCTAAATCATTATCCTTGCCTAGCCTAGCTAGGGCTTACCACCATGTCTGTGTACCCACGGTTCATGGTCACTGTGACAGGGAACGGTACCCGTCCCGTGAGACCTTATTTGGGTACCGTTTTTTACCATCCATGAGCGGTCGACACGGTTGTGACATGGTACCCAAGACGTTGTAGCCAAGTATCACTTTTCCTAAGTTTAATTGGACCTTTACCCAGCTGAAAAGTGGCCAGAAGAATAAATGATATGCACTCCGAGTCACTGCTGTTATTTGTAGGGAGAAACAAGAGCTTCAATGTGTGCCGAGTGCTGCCGAGAGGTATTTGATCCCACGGCCAGGTTGTGTGCTTTTTGAGCTATCCTTGAGCTGAACTAGGTTGAATCAGTGTATATACTTATATACAGGTCCAAAACAACCTGTAAAAATGCTTTTTACTTACATCTACTATGTTCAAGTATAAGCGCTGGGTTAGCGCCCAAGTGACCGTTACGGACGGTCACGGACGGTCATTTTACGGTACCGTCCCGTACCAAGCAAATAATCATAAAAAACGGTCGTGTTTTTCACGGCCGTGACCGTGAACGGAACGGTGGTAAGCCCTAGGCCTAGCTGGGACTGTCTAATCTAACCCACACTTTTATCCTTCATCCAGTTCATGAAATGAGTATGAATAACATCAGCAAAACCCGTATTTTCGCTGGAGAAAACCCATTCATTTGGGACATCTCTGGAGCAAGGTACCCTATTCCAGAGACCTCTGGAGATTTCTGGAGAGAATTGACATTTTGACAGCTGTCAAGCTCCAGAGATCTCTGGAGACCTCCAGCGAAAATACAGGTTTTGCTGATGAAATCTTGAATAAATCAAATCAGTGAAGAGACATACATAGATTCCATACCACTACCTCCCACTCTTTTATTCTATTGTCACACCCTTTGTAAGTGTTTGGTAAGTGTTGTCACCTAAGACTGCCTGTGTATCGTGAGTCGATTGGACCAGTTCTGGCAACATAACAACAACCATATTACCTAGTAAATGGCTAACTTGGATTAGTTGGAGTCGGAGACGAGATGTGGAATACCTGATTATTCTCGTGGCTCAGTCTCTCTCTCTAGCACAAGTCAGAATTGTCTTCCTGGGATCAGGCATTCCACTGACTAGTGGCCAATGCATCGCAAGACGGAAGAGAGAGAGTGCTAGATACGGACAGGTTGCGGACAGGTCGAGTAATTAGTCTACAGCTTCAAAGATGAGATATTTTAATGTGCTGCATTACCATTGCGTAGTACGTCCTGGAGTCTCGAGGATGACCATCCTCGAAGAAACCCCAAGCTTTGACAGGCTGATACCCGGGTCGTCCCAGTTGTTGTTCAGTTGTGCGTGTAGCTGTTGAGGGTGAGCTGCAGAATCGACTGTAAAATAAGGTAAAATAACATTCACCGGGCGTGAGTGGAATATCTCAGCTTATGGCGAACATAAACTCTTCTGGTTGCAGCACCCATGATGATGCTAACACTATATGTTTCGGCTGCAAGCGAAACGAATGAAAGTCGACCAAGTTTCCAGTTGAGTCACAGAAAAGGAGACATTTGGTGATTTTGGTTCCAAGTTGAAGCCGGATCAGCTTCCGAATCTCTCCATGTTCCAAAGTTCGCTTTGCTCTCTGTATCAGTAAGTATATTAATCAACGCATGCATAGCGATGACTGGGGGGGATGGCCGCAAGCGGCGAAGGGCCAAACCTTTTGGGATCAGAGAGCATCGATTTCTTCGATGTCTTAAGTATGGATTACTCAAGTATAAGTGACATATAATAAACTAGTACTTATGCAGAAAATGATGAATGCTACAAGTTCGCTACCAAAACTTGAGCATTCGAAACCAAATATGGAAGCATTGTTTTCAGCATCATGAACCTCCTCAAGAATATTGACCTTTTTAACCCATGATAAAATGTCGGTGTCATAATCAAGCATTGGATCAACAGCAGGCAGAGGAATGGGTACATGCTCAGATTTGTCAAAGTCTTTTGCCTCTGAGACTTCTGCGAATATGCTCAAATTTGCGTAGCTTTGAAGCCTCTGCACAAGAGAGAAACTGCTCTGGAAACATCACCATGCACTACAGCAGCATCAGCAGCATTTTCACGATGAACAGAACAACTCGAGGTACATGAGTGAAGGGAAAACAAACATAGGTTAGTGGCGAACTCGCACAACCATTACAGATAAGATTGTGATATACCATTTATAGAAGGGCAGTACTAGCAGAAAAAGGAAATCTGTCATCCCAATATGGATCCCGTGGGAAAAGTCTGGAAATAACACGCACTTGACATTCTTGTAAGGAGCCAAACCTAAAGGTTCGGCAATAAGTAGTGAAGACGGTTAATAGCTGTACTAGAATTTAGCAAATTATATCGCACCTTCAAGTTGGGCCAAGGTCAAAATATCGCCTTGCTTGAG
>ML770152.1:0-11889 GCA_009733575.1 Gymnopus androsaceus JB14
TCATCTTGTGACCACAATCTATGGTATTTATAATTATTCCACAAAACAACCAAGAATGGCAGTGATTTCCAAGAGATTTCAGATTCTGTTTAGTTTGTGGTAAGTACTAATGTTGAGGTATATAACGGTGTACTTGGAATGGCGCTCGGGGATCTGTAGATAAACGGTACAAGGTCTGATATAACATCAGTATAATAGTAAGTAATGTAAAGTTAGTGAGCTCACCTCAGCGCCAGCACAACGTAGCGGTCTGAGGTGAGTCGATCATAAGTATTCGTATATAAAGGGAAACGTATAGGGGTCATTGCGAGGTCATGAGTAATCGTAATCTAATCTAGCATGTAACTAAGGTATCTACTTGTGTCCGTGTTTGTATGTAGAGTGACCGTGAATGTAAGTAAACTGACCGTGAACAACAACAACTAATACATCCATCTCGGATTCTGACACTGATTCACAAGCTCAATACTGCTCAATATTGCTCAATATTGTGATAGTTAAACCCACGAAACTGAGGTGGCACATGCATATATGCTTGTTTAACTGGCTGGAACAATGCATAAGAGCTATAGTGTATATTGTATATCAATAAAACTGGTGTTTTGACCCTTCGAGCTGTGAAATTTGCATTTTTTAATGACATTGTAAATGTATTTTTAACGGCAAATCTCGGCCAAGTACCATAAGGTAGCGGAGTTTGAATTTCCGTATGCTAACTTATGATGAACTTATGGTGTCTACAATCGTTATTTCAACGCTCTCAGCCTTAATTCAATGTCTTAAAGGCCTACATATCACTCTCAATGTACATACCAATGTTGAAAGTTTATTTCATGATAATTCCAAAAATTCACAGTGACCATGGCATGGTAAACCGTGAGCACTTGGAGTAGTGAGTGATACTTACATGCTGCAGTACAGTATGCCCACTATATACGTCAAGATTTCTGTGCATATAGTGACGCACTTTTGTATCTTTTTATTAGGTGTATTCAATATTGCCTAGTGCAATTGGAGACATCAATAAGTGCAGAAATAGAGCACATAATGATAACTAGTTATACACAAACTCCCTTGCCCATTCCTAGTTTTGCATTGAAAAGGATTAAGAACAGGTGAACTCAATTAAGTAGACTGTGATGGTTAAGCCACTACAATTGGGAAGCAACACTCGGAAGACAATGGCACTTGTTTTAGGCAGCTCATGTAACCTCTACTTAGCTTACATACTGTAGGTTAAAATTTCTGGCTACTGTGTAAGCAAAGTTTCAGAGTGGTCAATGGTTTGCATGCAGTAGCATGCTCAAATTACAGCTAACCACAACACTAATGGCCTAACAGCCATGATACAGCAATAAGGTACAAATTTACCAATCCAGATATCAGCAATAAGCTATCAGTATCCTATCACTCTGATACATACTCGTAGAGCACTCACTGGCGATATCTCACAAGGTACCAATGTTTCATTGTGCATTTACAATGGCCAGTATAGAGCTTATATCACATATATGAGTGAGAGGCACTGAGATAATTGAACAAGAGTCTTGGGGACTACCTAATGCTTAGGAAGTACCAACAGTGTGCTCATTATTTTACAGTAACAATGAATGTAATTGTAGGGCACCATAACTATACTACACTGTAGACGGGACGGTTGTAACAGTACCTGTGACCGTACCATCTGAGATTTTCAGGGTCCATAATTTACTGAACCCGTTTTGCACGTTACAGTTGTCAATACGGGTATTAGAACGTATATGTGTGTAATGGAGTGTTTGTACAAAAATCATTTGCGCACCTTACACTATGAGCTTCACTGAACCGAAATGTTTCACAAAATGGCTTCCAGCGTACAGAGAGACTCAGTCTTTGCTATTTGTATCCTCTAGGGGCGTGTGAAAAGTTCCGGTGTTACTTTGTAAGTACAAAATGATCTTGTAATGGCCATTTACAGGCCTCTATAGTACTTTCAATAGATCTAAAATACTTAGATGTAGGCACATTCCGTCAGCTGTAAATTCACCTAGGTAATTTATTGTATTAAAATTTTGACCTTGTCGGTCATTAAGGGTGCGAGAAACTGTATACAGGACAGTTACGGGAGCTACCGTACCGTCTCAGGTCGGTCTCAGGATATTCGGAGACGGTTACAACCGTGTTTTTGACGGTCGTGACCATTTACGGGACTGTGGCAAGCCCCATACAGTAATTGCTTGAGGTGTATGCGGTATGTATGGTACATTGAAGGACGAATGTAAATGCTGCAATAAGGTTGCCAGCGCAATCATAAGGTAGTTACATTTCGCCAAGGTAGTTTGTCTAAGCGTGGGAAAAATAAGGTACCTTGAATATGTTGAAATAAGGTAGACAAGGTAGCGAAATAAGTTCCTTTGCTCACACTCGGATAAGTAACTCAAACTGAGAATTCAGCAAAGTAACAAGTTTTGTTTCTCCAGGCCCATATGTGCTACTAAGGTCGGACCAAGGACATATGTACAGTAGGTACTTTATACCAACAAATTTGAATGACATGGTACACTTGCAGTCTCAATAAAATTTGAACAAAAATGTTCAATAAAGAATAAATCATCAGAGCCACTGTAAATGCTGACATGTGACATGACTTAAACTATACTTAGTAAATATGTACAGTAGGTATGTACTACTTACCAATTCTAGAACATAGTGCCATCTCTGTTGCCAATTGTAGATGGGTTGGTGAGTGTGGTATTATACCAGTACTGCTTGGGATTTTGGAACACTCAGATTGACACAACTGTTTACTGCCATTACAGTTTTCTCACAGGTAACATGAAATAAGTACAGTAATAAACTGAACATTCAAGGGCCTTTGGAGCTCAATTAGCCACATATCTGGTCATGGACTGATGGTAAGTTCTCTGCCCTTAATATACTATGAAAAATATGTTTGTCTTCTACAGCAAAGATTTCTGCTTTGATTCTTGCAGCAGTGGGAGATGTGTTATCAGTGAATGACCGAGCGTTGGCTCGCAACTAGTCTACTTCCGTTTCCGGTACAGTTACTATCCTGGGACGGAGCAAGCCCCTTTAATGTTCTTGCTCCGTACCAGTATGTCGAACAGTTTACTTTATTTTCTCTTACTTACCTTTAGTGTTCTTGCTCCGTACCAGATTATATCCAATATAATTTCATTCAGCTCAACTTAACCTTGACAAGATGTGTGGAAATTTTACTGTTCTTCTACGGTGCAAATCACTTAGTCACTGCAACTTTTGTGCAGTGGTATACTACTGAGGATAGTGTATAAATATCACTTATCTCTCTGACAGAATTAACACCGGGGCCATTCCGTGAGGCACCTGGAAACCAGGTGCCTCCCATTCATTGTGTAACTCACATGAACGGCACTTGAAAGTTGATGGCCATGATGTCATGTTGTAACTTTCCCGTTATTTTGGGTCAAGACCCGGGCCGACGGCCGGCAGATCCAAAGGCACCAAAATTTCGGCTGAGCGATGATATTTCTGGGTTCACACGGCTGCTATCTGCATGTTATAGTCATGCACGAAAGCTTAATGCATTGCTAATGACCAGAATATTCTGGTAAATCACAAAAATAATATGGGGAGTTCCTAGCACTGAAATACACATAGTATAAATATTATATGAAATGGTACCCAATGAGAGCCTCCAAAAAGCTGCAATTGCAGATAAGTTACAGATAACTTTTGGCCACTTATGTAATTTTTAGCTTGCTTTACAATCCTTTCTTTCACTAAATTTGCTTGTAGAAGAATAAGAATTGTCCTGTATATCTTCCCTTTGAATCTACTATTTTTCTTGATCTGGGACCTCTTTGAGCAATGAAATCTGCCAAAATTTTGGCCATTACAGTCTTTCATGATAATTTGAAGGCTCTATTGGGGCTCTATTTTCTTAAACTACATGCAAGGATAGCCTCAAGTTATAGCTAGATGAATGATTGGAGACCTGGGATCTCATTGCCTACAGTGGTACATGCTCCACTCTTTCAGTCAGCCCCAGTACAGCTGTTCTGCTCCTGCAGGGCCAGATATTCAAAACTAAGTGACTCTAAGCCTCTCTCTGCCTTTATCCACACTTCAGATAAGTGAGAAAAAAATCTATAATTCTCTTCCTTTTTTCTCTTTTCCTTCCTTTTTTGGGGCTAGATACCCAGAACAATGGTCAGAGAACCTCTTTTCAGACATGGGCCACTCAGGAATTGCACACCAGTGTGTTGCTGTTCTGATACAATCATTGGGTTTGCTTCACTCACCCTGACACCCATGGCTCCATGCACAGCCAGTGAGCAAAGTAAGTTTCTCATTGATGCTACTGTATAGTTTCAACCATAAGTTCAGTGGGTGTTACATGTTATGGCCAAACTTCAATTTCACAAGTTTGGTCTAAATTGAGCTAATTTGTGTTTTGTCTTTCACTGCCATTTTGGGTAATTTTTCGAAAATTGCATTACTATTTCGCAAAATTTGAATTTTAAATGTGTTAGTTATGCATTACAACTCTTAATTCAGCCTAGTTCAAGACCCCCTCATGAACTCACAGTCAAAACTATACAGTATAGTTTGAGTTCAGAATACTAAGTAAGTATTGATGCAACCTGATGTATACAGTATGTACCAGTACTTAATGTAACTGGTACTGCAAACTTTTCAACTTTCCAACATACCAATTGGTTCCAAGTTTTGGTGATTTTAGAGGACACTTTGGCACTGTCAGATTTTGCCAAATATACAATAAAAATAGAAAGAAAATTAGCAGGCAATTAGATGCACTCTGAATTAAATTTTTGGCAGGCTCCATAAATGCAGGGTTCTTCACCATATCCATACAATACAGTGTATACTGTACCATCTGAAGTCCTTTGTTTTGGGCTGTGACCTGTGATCAACCAAACAAATTAAGATTTGTTCAAGATTGGTGAGACTTGTGACAAAAACAAAAATTTTCCATAATTTTTACCAAATCATGTTAGGCACATAGAGAGCACCTGCAAAAATCAAAAAAAAAAAAAAAAAAATCAGCTGTGACCCAAGACAAACCATGAAATTTTGTTTCATTGGGGTCCTTGTGAACTGTGACCAATAAAGTGATTGAAAATTGAAATGGTACAGTAGATGGTATGATGTACAACAATACTGTACTGTAATTCAGGTGTCCTGTATTTAATGGTGCAATACAGTTGTATACTTACAGTATTTACCATCTGTACATGTAAGGAACGTGTGATCCTGGAACTCTACTGCCTCACAAACAATTTATTGTGTTGTACTACAACTAAAGAATGCAAAATGTGAAATCTGGCTCAACAAAGGTACTGGATATCTTTATGAACTTTAATCATAAAATTCCAGGCTGGAAAGTCCTGTACCGGGGTAAGTAGAGTGGGTTCACCAGGGTGCATGATTTTTATTTTTATTTTTTGACCAACCTCAAATTGGCCTTTTGGAGCATCAAAATGACTCTAATGAGCCTAAGAAATGTGATCATGTAGTTATCTGGGCCACATTAGCTGCCTGGAGTGTATATATTTAAAATAAGTCTGTCATGTCAACTAGTAGCTGGTGGCTGTGTCTTCACACTTCATCAGCAAAACCTGTATTTTGGATTTAATTTCCGACAGCAATGTCGAAATTTCCCAGCGCTTCCAGTGCCGACCAGAGCCTGCCAGACCCTGTCAGTGCTTCCCAGAATAGATTGTATTAAAAAGTTGTATGATGTACCTTTTCATTTCCAAATCAGGCAATTTTTGCCCTGCTGGGAGATCTGGCCGGTGCTGGGGCACTGGAGGTTCTGGAAGCGCTGGCCGGCACTCTCTGGCACTAGCCTCACAACACATGTTTTGCTGATGTTAGTGTAACAACTTATTACTTCTTGACTGATATGTTTTAAGTGCATAAGTATATGGTGTCTAGGACTGGGGAAGAACTTTACAAAGGTCATTTGAATGTGTAGAGCATGCACAAAGGGTAAAAGAACAGCATCATGAGGAGACATGTCTTATAGTTACCATATTTGGTAATCATGTGACCAAAAAAAGTCATGTGAAGGGAGGGAGAGTCCCAGGCAGAGGCTAAAAACATTTTCTGACCCCTAGTACAAATATATTTTTTGGAGCCCCTTGATTAAATTTAAATTAGATAGATAGACCACTTGAATACACATATAGGAGTTGTAAGGAGCAGCTAAATGGTACATGCTAGAATTACACACAACACAACTGTTGGACTATCTGTCACACTTTATTGTTTGTACACACTGCTAGTACTTTACCATTTCAATTGGTTTGCTGCACCTCTGTGACCATGACCATTTTATATTCACTATGACTTGCATACTGCTGAATTCTTGCAATGCAGAAGAACACTATTGGTAGCAACAGTTAGTAGTACTGTTACAGACATTTGGATTGGACTTACTGTGAACTTGCAAACAAAGAGCAAGTTGGAATTGACAGGAGTTAGAGTTAGGATAGAGGTTGATGCAACACAATGACATGGTGACTTTATAGGCCCAAGTGGACCCTGATCATGTCCATCAGGATAAATTGACAGCTGTCACATTGAATCTGCAGCAACCATAGAGCTCACAGAGCCTCACAGAACCTCACAGCACTGTAAGATTGCTGTAGCAAGCACCCGTATACTAGTGATGGACACAAGTCTGGATCCAGGTATACCTGGATCCGCCACACAGGTACCTGTGGCCTCAAAAAACTGACCTATGACCTGCACTGAACCCGTGGGAAACCGGTACCTGTGTTTGACTTACATACAAACAATATAATACAAGAAAAAAAATATTACATTGTTACAAGTACAAAAACATGTATTTTCAGTGGATGAGTGAATGAAGTGTCATGTACTTGAGTTCTAGTACTTCCTCTAAGGTTTAAGCTACATTAACTACTAATAATATCTATCTTGTACTACTAATATTTAGCTATTAGTAGTAATTCACTGCCAGCACCAATCATCAGTACCAATACTGACATTAGTATCAATAAAATTAGTAG
The DNA here is from genome assembly GCA_009733575.1 of Gymnopus androsaceus JB14. Classification (NCBI taxonomy): domain Eukaryota; kingdom Fungi; phylum Basidiomycota; class Agaricomycetes; order Agaricales; family Omphalotaceae; genus Gymnopus; species Gymnopus androsaceus. Next base: position 7,041 of record ML770152.1, read on the forward strand.
TAGAGTAGGTATTATTTTAATAAATACCAGTTTCATTAGTACTTCAGTGCTAGTTTGTCAATGTTACTTCTAAGAGCAATATTTTTGTACTAATATTAGTCCTAGTGTTCAATAACTAGGGTATTTAAGTCTAGCAAAAAATGTGTGTACCAGATCCACAGGTACCTGCAGGTCATAAAGTTTACTGAAGGCTGACCTGTGACCTGGATCAGACCCATGGGAAACAGGTACTGGGATCCACCGGTATTTTACCTGTAGGTATTCCCACAGGTATACCTGCAGGTACCTGTCCTGGACCTGGACTTGTGTCCATCACTACTGTATACTAGACACGTGCATTGACAGTTCGATAATCCACAGGAACTCCCAGTTCTGTGAGATGCTGTAGCTTCTATGAGCTACTGTGGATTACTATGGCTTCTGTGGCTTCACCCCAGTAATGTCATTAACCCTTAACCCTTAACATAAGTTAAGCCTTAATAAGACCCTTAACTTAAGCCTTAGTATCAAATAAATCCTTAATAACCTTAGTTAAGGATGTGTCTATGTGACATGAGAAATCAAATTAGGCACAAAGAGCCAAAAAGTCAATAGTGGAGGAGCAAGAGGCTGATTTTATGGACACCAATGATGCTGGCCCAGAGTACCTTCTAGAAAGGATCATTGGTTGCTGATAGAGCTTGAAGACCTGTTTGGCAGCAAAATCACACAGTCTTTGGAGGAATTTGTAATGTCAAGGACACAAAAGCAGGTCAATGAAATTGCAACAGAGTAAGCTTGAAGGTTCTATAATGACCATGCTTAATTGTAGCTGTGTTTCTCCAGTTTTTTTTCTACTTAAGCCTTAATATTCATGTTAAGGTTCAGCCCTTATTAAGTATTTAAGCCTTAGCTTCAAATTTTGGGCTTAATAACCCCTTAAGTGACAACACTGCTTCACCCAGGTTTTGCTGATGTGTGACCTAACAGAAATTTTGCCATTTGGGATCCCAAAATTGCTATTTCAGCCACTTTGTGAGGGAAATCACATCAAATGGATAACCTTGCTGGAGACCCTCCATGATCTGTGACCAGTGAACCAATTGAAATGGTACAATACCCCATTTCTAAGACCAAGTTACCCTAGTTTGAACAGTATTGACCATAGCGGAAACCTGGTCTGCTACATACCCCCCTCTTGTTTGAGACCTGGGGTATCCAAGTGCCAAATGGATGCACAGAGGATCAAACACAAAACAATGGTGTTTCAACATTTATAATGAGTGGCTAAAATGGAACACTAGAATTGCACATGGCACAACCATTGGACTATCTGACCTACTTTATGTTATGAACTCAAATCTTATCTATCACATGATGATTATTTCTTATCTTTTTCCTCTATTTACATCTATGATTTCCACTTGTTTAGTTACATCAGCAAAAACTGTTTTGGGCCCATGAGGATCTAAGGTCACCTAGTCCTCTTAGGCAACCTGAGGCATCCTAGTTGGCCCAGGAAAAAGGGCAAAACTTTGGACCCCTCAGGTATCCTAGTCATCCTAGGTGTCCTGGGAGATCCTGGGATGTCTTGAGGGTGTCCTGGGGCATCCTGGGGCATCCTGAGGCATCCTGAGACATCCTGGGATAGAAATTTTATCCTAGGATGCCTCAGGATGCCCCAGGATGTCCCAGGACACCTAGGATGACTAGGATACCTGAGGTGTCCAAAGTTTTACCCTTTTTCCTGGGCCAACTAGGATGCCTCAGGTTGCCTAAGAGGACTAGGTGACATTAGATCCTCCTAGGCCCAAACCAGTTTTCGCTGATGTATATTTACTTACCAATTAGTGATGGACACAAGTCTGGATCCAGGTATACCTGGAAGGACCAAGTAGCCCTAGCTCAGCTATTATTGTCTGTAGCAGAAACCCAGTCTACTACATCAAGCCTCAAGGCTCACAGCCACCAGCTACTTTGTTATTATCCATGGTAGTGACCAACAGCTGCTAAAAATTTGAGCACTTGATATTGAGCACCAAATGACCACATGGAGACATATGGCATGATGCACCTGAGTCATAAAGCTCAGTGAGTCTGCCCAAGAACTTCTCAGCATTTGCCAAGAATACACTGTCATAGCTGGTGAGTGCTTTCCCAAAATCATCAGTTGCTGTCTTTTACAGCATTTGGGTCAGGTACATCAGCAAAACCTGGGTGATCTCATAGCAAGGTCCCCTTCTGTGCAGTTCTGTACAGGGCTATACAGTGCTGTACAGCAATTGATCTATATCATTTTCCCATCAATTGCTGTCCAGCTCTGTACAGAGCTGCACAGATGGGGGCCTTTGTAAGTCAGGAATCAAAATCATGGAACCAAGCTCTATCATATCATCAGGCTCAGCAGTTCTCTACTCTATTGGATCTGCATCACTTCCCGAAATGCTCTGCAGGTTAGGCATCAAATTGCCATCCTCAGATTCTCTAGCCTTAGAGTCTACATTATATAAGAAACATATTTCAGATGAATTGTTTTCCAATTCTGAGCTTCCACATGTAACAGTCAATTTATTGTCCCCTTTGGACCATAGGTAATCATCATCAAAATAAATTCCATGTATACCTTCCAACTGTTCATTGGCATTTTCTAGGTCTTCCCTAGGCTCAACATATTAGAGTTTTGTTCCTAAATAGGAAGTAGCAGCAGTAAGTCCACACAAGACTTAGTAGTAGCGATCACACAGATCGATGGGGGACGACGGTGTTATTACAGGGTATGGTACCTAAGCTTATATACAGTCCTAAGTACAAACAATATATCAGGCAAGTGGCTACTGCATGAATATGTGTGGCTACTGTCCATATGGTAGAGTGGGTACTATGAGAGAACAAGTGGATACGGCAAGAGACTAAGTAGAGTCTGCAAGATGATAACAGTGGAGTGCATGGGATGGTGATACAAACAAGTGGAGACTACGAGAAAGTGTTCCATGTATAGTTCAATAAGATATATTTACCTTTGATATTCCAACACTCCCCTTCAAACCTTTGCTAATCCAATGGATGCTGCGAAGTGTTTGGCTTTCATCGAAGGTAAGGCTTTGGTGAAGATGTCTGCCATCATGTTTTCGGTAGGGCAGTAAGTAAGACAAATTTTACCTTCCTCAATGACGTAGCGGATGAAGTGGTATCGGATATCAATGTGTTTGGTCCTGGCATGAAAACAATCATCCTTTGCCAATGCGATGGCGGACTGATTGTCTGACATGATAGGGATTGCATGAGTAATAGGACCAAAGATTTCCGATAAAAGATTCCTAAGCCAGATCGCTTCCTTTGCCGCATGGGTCAAAGCGATATATTCGGCTTCCGTGGTAGGTCAAGAAATGGTATCCTGTTGTTTCAACGACCAAGATACTGCTCCACCATTCAACATAAAACGTACCCGGAAATAGCATGTCAATCCTCTTGGGACATACCATCCGCATCTGTATAGCCTTGGACTGTCTCCTGGTTGCTCGTACTGAGCCAAAAGTCTCGAGTGTATTTGAGATAGGCGTAGACATGGCTTACACCATTCCAATGAGTGATGCTGGGGTTTTGTGAAAAGCGAGCAAGGATAGAGACTGCATACATGATGTTGGTCTCGTAGCGACGGATAAGTACTGGAGAGTGCCAAGGGCCTCTCTGTAGGTTTGTGCATAAAAGCGATGTTCTCAACTGTTTTGGGTGATTGGTCTTTGGTGAGGTGGATGTGGGATCGAAGGGAATAGAGAGTGGCTTTATATCTCAGAATCCATAGCCAGAGAGTATGGCGTCAATGTATGACTGCTGGGATAGGTGAATCGTCCTATTATGGAGAGATCTTCGGATCTCAATCCCAAGTAGCCAATGGATTTCTCCAGAATCAACAACTTCAATTATAGCCCGATATCTTTCTTTAGTTTCTCCATGATGGCCAGGGTTAGTAACCAATGTCATATCGTCAACATGTATGAAAATGATGTGAGGATTTAGTGCACTAAAAACAGCGTATCAAAAGGTCAGGACCCGTTTAAACCTCAGTTGGTCATGATGTTCCCTGTAATCGCAATGTACCGATTGTGACCACATCAGGAAAAAATGGTCCTGGCCCCAAGGAGTAGCCTAGGAACCTAAGCGTACCTAGGTTACAGGGGCTGGACTTGGATGCTAGGCAGCCTAAGGCCGTCTCTAGGTTAGACCTAGGAACTATCCTCAGCTGCCTGAGGTTTCCCCAGGGTTCGTCCTGAGGTTTCCTCAGGGTTTTCTCCAGGTGACTCCAGGTTGTCAAAAGTCCAAACCCCTAATTCTAGGTCATCCTAAGAACCTAGGCACTCTAGGTGGCCTAGTGTCTTTGAGCTTACCGTTGAGGTGTAACTTCAGGCCATCCAAGGCCAAAAGGTGTTCCTGATGGCAGCTTGTTAATGTCCGATAAAGTGGCGGTTTAAGCCGTAAGGGTTTTGACCTTGTTTTTACCCTATATCAATGCCCGTGAGGGTGCCTTCAATAGAAAGTGCCTCTTGTTGTCGTTCCCCAATTTCCCGGTAAAGATAAGCCCTGATTGTCACATGCAATTTTGTGAATAAGTCATCTCCTTCTCAGCGTCCAATGCGTGAGTAATAGCACTGGCTGAGTGCAAGTTTCGCAACAGATGTGAAGATTTCGTCCTGGGAAGTAGGTCAAGTGTCTGGGAATCTGATTAAATCCACACGTACAACAAGAGTGGCTCCGGTGTCCTGTAGATGTGACATTGGTTCAGTCCTTCTTGGGTTCCAAATAGGACCCATTTGGATGTGAGGAATATTGGCATCTGGAGGTGAGGTGAGACAATTGTATAAGTTCCACCACT
>ML770153.1:0-17223 GCA_009733575.1 Gymnopus androsaceus JB14
ACTTATATACCACAGTGATGAACAAGAGTAGAATTTACATCTCCTCTTCAATTTTATCTTTCGAGACAAAAGGATTCCAATTCTCATTAGGTGGAAAATTTCGACTGGGACGCAGTCGGATTACATCTACAAGACTAACAAGTGGTTACCTGGCTTGCTCCGACCCTAGTTTATCTTGGCTGGGTAGTCACAAAAATCCACCATCCCGTTGAAGGTTTCAACAAGAGTAGTACGTGTCGCCATATTTATTCTTTTTCAGTTCCTTTCAAGAAATGAGCGTGCATTCTAACGACGAACTAGCGAACATAGCTCTCCTGGCGACCGTCCCATCCAATCTCCTGATACATAAAAAGAGAAAAAAGCATTTGTCCGACCGCCCAGGAGGATCCGCTATCCTCATGATCCTCCGATGTAACTCTGCTTCAGAATTTTACATTCTTTGGATCATTTGGTGCTTTGAACGCAGACGAAGCGGGATATGACGGACTTGATAAGATTTTACCAAGCTCTATCTCTTCGATTTTGGCGGAAATCAACTTCCTATGATCGAAGGTACCTTCGAGCGTAACCTGCCCTCAACACATCGCCATACGAACAATATCTCACTTTGAAGAAAGACCGGATTAGGTGAAATTGGAAGTGCTCGAACTTGGATAACCGGAAAACCAGTGGCTCGTAATCGCCTTTGAACGAGGGATATGAAGGTGATTCTCGCATACCTTTTTAACGAATCTGTATTGGATCTTAGATAGTTATCCAAGAAGAAGACGAATTGAGTGTACCGGTCTGGGCACGACGTCGAATTCTTTTCTAGACGCACATTGTTTCACCGACAAGGAAATCGGACAAGATTTGTGCAGTAACGTCACATGTGTGTGTCTGAGACCAACTCACTTGGTAAATGACAGCCTCACTCAGTCGCCGAGAAGCTCAGAGTCAAGTGAATAGGTTGCTCTCAGCGTTTCAGGCTTGCAAGGCCAAGTTATCATTCCCCTAACTTTATCTCTCGTATTTGTCATGGAACAAACTCATTCCGCCTTTTTTCATATCGACTCATCATGTGCATGTATATACCGCAGGAGAAGGTAGATCTTTCTTGGTATCCCGTGGGGGTGATCATGGGCCCCGTGGGGCGGAAAAAAGTTCCTTAAAGCTTCGCTAGGATAAAACGCCTCCCGTTTCTCGAAAAGATTCAGGTCTTACTCACCTCTTCTCTCTTGCTTTCCACGAATTTACGATTATGACTTCCTCGAGCTTATTCCTCTCAACGCTGTCCTCCTGGACCACGATAACTACATTCGCTCTTGGTGCCTCATTGGTTGTTCATGCCACACCGATCTTACCACCAAAGCACCTCGTTTCTCGAAGCTATAATTCATCGGACATGTACGCAAACTGGCCGACGTACGACCAGCTTCCTCTTCACCCTTCATTCCCTACCAAGGCTGCTTGGGGTGTTTGGGTAAGCCTCAGCGCTAATACGAGAATGTACAGTATGCTGACAAGGTCATTATTAGGGAACGGACGATGAGTTTGGGGCGTTGAACCATATTACGCATGACACTATCAGAGCTGCCAAGGTAGAGATTCAGTACGGTTTAGCTATCAACTTGAATTTGGAGTTGGACTCCCCGAACCCTCCCCTAAACCCCACTCGTCCTGCCATGATTCACGGTGAGCAACTGTCGTCAAATAATTCTATCGCGACAGCTCTAATGTCACCTTATATACAGCTTTCGTACCTTTCCCGGGATATCAGGACGATATTATCAGTCTCAACACGCAAGTCTCGACGCAGTTTGATGGACTTAGACATTATCCCTACTCGACTAACAACAGTGTTGATACATACCAGTTCTACAACGAGCTGATTACCTTTGATGATATCTTTTCGCCTGGATCGGCTGTGACGACGCTTGGTATACACAGTAAGTCTGAACCGTTATATATTTTTTCGTGGACTGTTAACCTCATCTGTATGTTTTGCAGATGCTGCTAATAAAGGTATTGCTGGCCGTGGTGTACTCCTTGACTGGGCCGGTTGGAAGGAGTCCAAGAATGAAACGTACCAAGCCTTCGTAGTAAGTCTTTTCATACTTATTTTACCGAACCTAATATTTATATGTGCTAGGCCGAGCTCGTCACGGCATCCGACCTCGACCAAGTCGCAACTTGGCAAGGACTCGACCCCTCCAACTTTACTAAACCTGGAGACTGGGTCATTATCCGCACAGGATTCATGAAACAATACTATGCCCTCGATACTTCTCAGCAGGAGATGCTCCCGTTCAGAGACGATGCTGATGCTCAGTGGATTGGTCTGGAAGCGAGCGAAGATACTTTGAGGTGGGTGTGGGAGAAGAAGCTCAGTATGGTTGGATCAGACAACCCTGCTGTGGAGAGTGTACCGTTCAATGCAACGATTTTGGGTGAGAATAGGGCGTTGCATGAGATTTTCATAAGTGGATGGGGCCAGAGCATTGGTGAGTTGGCTTTCCTGGAAAGCTACTACACACGTACTAAATATCTTCGCAGTGGAATTCTTAAACTTGGAGAAGTTGGCAGAAAAGTGCCACGAGTTGAACAAGTTTTCGTTCTTTTTCACGTTGCAGGACCTGAATGTTGTTGGAGGTATTGCCAGTCCTCCGAATGCGATGGCTATTCTTTGATTGAAGGTGCGCTGATTTGATAAAAGTTCCCGAGAACGAAAGTATGGTACATGCGACGTGTATAATAAACTTGTAGATCTACAGCAGACGAATTCTTATTATTAAAATTAGTCGAGCCGAAACGAAGCAAGAAACCTTTCGTTCCCTACTTCTGAATCCTCCGTCTTCTTCCGAATTAAGCTATGGCCTCTTCCCCCATCTACTGACAGCGATGTCGACTTCCCCGAGCCTCCCAGGCCACCTCATGCCAACCAGCCTGCACCAACATAATACCCCCGTAGCCCAATCCATTGATCCTGGCCTATCTAGTCTCCAGCGCATGTGCTGTTCAGGACAACATCCAATACCCGTAAACTCAGATGCAACACGCTAATCTCAGTACATGTACACACATTTGTATCCAGTTGTGAGCAGATTGCCTGTATTTGTTGGAGGAAAGACTACACATATGTAGTAGTTAGAAGCAGAGGCAGAGGCATGATTGAAGGCTGGGCAATGCTATGGATGGACTATGCCTTCAAGATGCAGGCATTTCATTAGTATAGGTCAACACACCAAAAGTGGACAGAGAGTGGGAGGGGAGGAGGTGGTTTGAGGGTCTGAAGTTGACTGGAAAAATCACACAAAAGTCACTGAAAACCATAAAATAGAGGGAATAGAAGTAATTTCCGAGTCATTCCTGCTCATTTTATCCTTTTTTGAGTTTCATCTTCATCACTCTCTATCCGCAAGCAATGCGTTTTGAGGAAGGAATATGAGGAGGAAGCATTTTTGAAGCAGGGGTTTAAATGAGGAGTATAGCAACTTCAGTCTTGTTCAATGTCATGGTCGCTGAAGAAAAAGGTGCTTATCAATCTCTACCTCAAACCTGCTGTCAAGTTTCAGCAGCCATTCCTGTTTCAATGACTACCAAACTAACTTATGATTTTGAACTCCGCTAACTTATTGCTAACTTATCAATTGACTGTAGGAATACCCCTTATAACACCAGCAAGGTGACAAGGATATTGACAAATGAATAAAATGTTTGACCTTGTATGGATCTTGGGACAAAGATCCTAAGGCAAACAGGTAAAGTACATGTCTATCTACAACCTGTATTTATACTCCTAGAAAGCATATGTCATAGCTATCAAATATAGTAAGTGGATACTATGTGAAGTAATGATATCACCTATGATGCAATAGTGATATAAGGTGCAAATATAGCATAGATATGATGTAAAGATGATGAAAACCATGATATCATCATGACATAGCTGTATCCAGCTTGTACATCAAAATCTGATATTCCAACATTGATAAGTTAACTTGTCACAACAATCTAACTTATTTCACTTATTCTAACTCATTCTAACTTATCTTACTTATAGTGTACAAAGAGCCAGGGATTGGTGTAATAAGCATACTAGAAGGTTCATAGGACTCAATACACTCTACCCAACATTGTCACTACCTTATTAACAGTGTATAACCACTGTTCTAACAATTCCACCCCCTTCCTGGACACTTTTAGAGGTTATGGAGTCTCTATTTAATGTAAATCATGCTCCTACAGTTTATATTGGGTCATCCATGGAAGATTTTGCAATTGGTACCAGCAGTATGCTGCTCATTGTCACCCTATTCCAACTCAAGTGCTACTGGTAAATTGTGCATATATGCATGTCGTACTATCTGAACCAATGCAAGTGAGCTATAGAATGTATGGAATGTTGATAGCGCCCATATTCATGCCCCACAAGTAGCGCAAATGGTATTTTTAATGTTGTTAAAAATGTAAATTTAACGGCAAATCTCGGCACAAGTAAATAAGTTAGCGGAGTTTGAAATTTTGACAAGCTAACTTATCGTAACTTATTGCGAAATAATTTGAGCTTTTGAAAGGTTTAAAACTATTTTGAGGATAATTAAGCATCTATGGTCATCGCATACAATGTACAGACTTGGATGCAGCACTAGCTCTCTTATTCCATGCAGCTGCAAACATTGGAGATTTGTTCAGGGTATTACCGAACTGTACATGCTCAGTTTACAGTTGGTGAAATACAGCCGGATGATACTTGTACCATTTTGGCTTTTAGATGGGGCCCCGTATACGAGCACTCCATCCATTGTATGTACAAGGAGCGCAAGAAATTGGCAGGCAACACAATGTTTCCAATTTTTTACCTTCTCAGATAATTCTTCTGAATAGTATTGTTAGAGAGGTTGTTTGGAAGAATAATCCCTTATCAGCACACTAGTCATTGATAAACTACATTTTATATGTTCTAATACAATTTTCAATTTCTGCGCTGCTGATACGGCCATGCCACGTCCGTGATGGCCATACTGTACACCATAAATTCCGCTGGACCCTCCAACAGCAGTCGTATGGCATGGATACGGATGTATCCGTAATATACAGTGGGCATCCCTACTAAGATTTGATTCTGACATCTGCATGAAGAAGTTATGAAGAGCTATTCCTATAGTGACATAAATGAATGAAACTTGAGTTTGACAGTGGACCTATTGATGTATGTACTCAATGCAAGGAGAAATATAAGTCATGTCCTGGAATCAATGGCATGAGACTGAAGAATGTCTCACAACTTGAATGAGACTCAGCCAACATTGTTTAACCAAAAGGAATGGTCAGGGACACAATAGCAAAGCACCATGATATTTGCCATGGTCCAAGGTTGAAGAAGCCGGAACCTTTAGTCAGTTGGTGAATGACAGCAGATACAGATGTAATGACTTGAGAAATGGAAGTACAGTTGATGTGCATGGAAGACTCAGATATAGATGAGTTGTCGGTAATCCTCAGAGGAGCTATAAAATCTGCAGCAGCTAAGCATCAGTTACATGCAGGAAAAAAAAAAACTTGGAAGGATAATCACCTTCCACCCTTGATAATGAATCTGGTCCATGCCCGACACCATCCAGTAGCATCCACACTAGCCTGTATCTTTACTAAGCTGTCATTAGTGTTGTTTTTGGATGTGCCAAGATGTAAAATGTACTGGCATTCAACCTTACACTTGTAATGATTCAACACATATCAAACATATATTCTGAGAGTGACAATCTACCCTACTGTATAATTGTTCTTGCAGTGACCATATGCCTGGTGCCGGGTGTGATTAGAATTGGATTTGGAATGATGTTTAGCATACAGTCATCAGCAAAACCTGGGTGTACTGGACAGCGCTGGATAGCGCTATCCAGCACTCATAGCACCCATAGCACCCATAGCAAGGTCCCCATCTATCCAGAGCTATGGATCGCTATGGATTGCTATGAGCTGCTATGGGTTGCTACAGATTTCGCATTTCACGGCACATGATCGCATCATCTGTCAGTCTTTCAATTCATTTTTTTTGTTGTCCTCGGAATTGTTCACTTGCGAGACCAAATAATTATTATAAATCATATATATTGGATTAGTAGTACATAGTAGGATAGTCTACCAAAACAGAGCTACGGTAACTAGTATATAGCATGGATAAAGCTACAGTATAGTATGCAATGCTTAATTAGACATTGAATGGCTTGAATGAAACTCACTGAGAACGCCGAGCCAAAGCAACTCAGAAACAACTTAGAAAAAAAAGAAATTTGGGAGGGAAGGAAGGGAGCTTGGGGAAGTTACGATGGCTCATTGTGCTATATACTATCAACGGAAGAGAGTGACAGCTGTCAAAATGTTGACAGCTGGCTCGAGTACGCGGTGATCTCATAGCAGCTCATAGCAACTCATAGCAGCTCATAGCATTTCATAGCACTATGGCTGCTATGACTTGCTATAGATTGCTATAGCTGCTATGACCTTCACCCAGGTTTTGCTGATGCACTGCACACAAAAAATATGAATTTGGTGAATTGTACTTGCAGTGTGCATGACAACAGTGAAGCATACAAATAATACACAATTTAAGTGGCAACAAGTAAGTAAATAATACCTTCAGTGTTGACAACAATGTTGAACGATGTAAATAATATGTACAGACACTGATGATAATGGCATGCAAAGTATGTCCATGTAAGAATTTCACCTTTCCCTTGCCTTCCTGGCCTCCTCCCGGCTGTTCCTGTCCACTCCGCATGCATATACGAGTCTTGGAACTTTGCAACTGACCTTTAGCAGCTATAGGAATAGCTACCCATGCGTGTATGCTAGGTTCCATTCATCTCTTAGGTTAACTGATGTTTCAAATTTACTTAATACTTACCACTATTCTGTTACTTATTTACTTAGATATCATTCTACTTTGTTTACCTGGTCAAATGAGCTCAGGCTATTCTCCACTCATTGTTCCTGAATTGCAAGAATCAGATTCATGATAGGTGTCCAATGCATAGATAAATCTCAGAAGCCTTGTATTTAATATATACTGGCTCCTTCATCACAGCACTGCAGCTTCCAAAGGCAATATTATGAATATCATATACTGGGAGAGTAAATATCTACCATAAAGCAAGCATAATGAACAACATGGGGCTCAGGTATAGAGAAGGATCACTGCAGTTAGTCTATTTTTTAAGTATCAGCCGCTTGGGCACTTGTACTTATGAGTAGTCTTACATAATCTTAGCGCCCAGTGCCAAAAGCAGATGCTGCATCTCTCCTTCATAATCTGCTTTCATTTCGACACTCGATGCGCCGCGCTCGCATTCGTTCGCATTTTTCCTCTATAATTTATCCTTATGAACCTATATCACTTCAATCAACTCCATCTTCCCTCGAAATAATGCCTGAAACTCGATTTTGGAAGTTTTCCGAAGGCCATAGAGTACTCGCCAAAATAATCAAGAAATGTATACCAAAGTGGACGGATGGCTTAAGGGATGGTCAGTACAAGGCTGTTACAAGGATTCTTGATGGAGAAGATGTCTTTTGGGTTGCAGCTACGGGTGAAGGGAAATCCGCCGCATTTCAAGTACCAGCCATTGTACATGATGAAATCTCCAAGAATCCGGACCTCTATCCTGGAATTTCAGCAAAGAAGGATGCTGTTACTCTTCTAGTCACTCCGACGAAGGGTCTTGCTGAGAATATAGTGTGTAGTCTTCCGCTAAACTTGTATTTTGTCTAATCTCCTCATTTCAGGTTGATGAACTTGCTGCTCTCGGAATTTCCGCTTTTGCCTACACACATGCAAACATCACTGCTGCTAGTCTCGAAAAACGCGATTTAGACCTCGAAGTGAAGGACTGCATGTATTCTGTTGTGTGTGTCAATCCCGAACATCTCTGGAGGCCTGAATGGTCAAAGATTGTTGTCTTTCCCAAATTCAGGGAGAACATCATATCTGCTGGTGCTGAAGAAGCACATCTTATTGATGAGTGGGGTAACAAGGACTTTCGACCCAATTTTCAGTACATCGGCACATTCTTTCGCAGTAAACTTCCTTCGACAATCTCAGTGTTCGCTCTTTTGGCTACTGTTGAGCCTGGAACCTCCACGTCTATCATTTGCAAGAATCTCGGCTTTAAAGAACACTTCTTTCATCTTCTTCGAGGCTCTAACGAGCGCCCGAATACACATTTTATTGTTGAACCTCTTATGCATGGTGTGGATGGTGACATTTTTCATCAGCTTCTCCCTTATCTTTCTACTGGGCAGAAGACTATCATTCACTGTAAAACCCTCGAAACCGTCTATTGCATCTATGTCTATTTAATGTGATTCCTTGACAATTCAGACTTTAGCTCACTACGACGCATTCATGTCTACCACAGCCTTTGTTCTGACAAATATAACAAATGAACTTGTTATCTTCTCGACAATGATCCCATCTGTCAGGTCTGCATTGCAACAATTGCTTTTGCGAACAGGATCAACATTTGTTCACTTTTGATCAGTGTCTTGCTTGGTACAGTGGCAACACTGAATATGATCTTGCAGGAGAAGGTCTGTGTTGGCAGAGATCCCAATGACACTGCTCTTGGCGTTCTTTTGGTATTGTCCTCTACTGTCAAGAAAGTGGCCAAGTATCTGAATGCTGTCACAAAGGGTGTCCCAACCACTATCCTTATCGACCACTCAATTGCCCTATTGCTCACCAAAAAGATCTGCTATATTGCATGTATCAATCGGATATACTGTAATCCTCCTCTTGCATTGACTGATTGCGACTGTATTGCTGCTGACAGAGCTGTTAAATACTCACTATGCTCGAAACGTGCAGGCATCACCATTTCGCTCGAGTCATCTCCCACTTCCACTCCATTTCCTAAACAGCCTCCAGTACAGTCCACTAGTTCAAGGAAGAAATCAACAAGTCTGGATCTCACGAAGAAGGAGCATGAAAAAGTAGTGCCTTTATTGGTTAAATTCAGTGAATCTGTGTGGGAAACCGAATCGCTCACAGAGTTGCATCAGTTTCGTCCCAGGGAGTCTTACTTTTTGCTGGGTATGCAAAATTGTATTCTTAGTAACTTTCTCCATATTTCTTCCCTCGAAATGCTGCAAACTCTTCTCAAACGCTATCACTGGGCATTCTGGGACACCCAAGGACAACATCTATGTGATCTTATCTTGTCTCAAGCAATTGTCATTCGTGAATCACGTCGGAGACAGCAGCTGTTGCAGAAGAGGAGACGAGAGGCCAAGGAGTCAGAGGCAGATGAATATAGCGAGGACTCTATATCCGAATCGGAACTTCTTCCACTGCCCAAGCGGGTTGCTTTACAGCCTTCCAGCCGCCCTAATACACTGACTCCCCAGCTAAATCCACGACCAAAACCAAGACCTCGAGCAAAAGCCAAACCACTGGAGGCAATGTGGGATGTGTTGGATAGCTATAGTGCTCAATGTCCAAATTTATGACATGCAGCCAACAAAAATAATGATATTAGTAACTTACGTCGTTCCACTTGCTTAAATAGATAGGCTACAATCAGATACAATTATTGTACTTATACGTCTCAACCCTGGATACAATTATTACTACTACTTATGCATTGCAATCGGAACCCCAGTTGCCCTTGTCATCACTGTCAACACCTCCAATATCTTCTTCCTCAATCTCTTCTCCAGAATACTGAATTTCCAAATCCACTTCATCTTGCTTGTACCAGTCATTAAGAAGGTGGCCACTATGGTCAACTCTGCAAGACAAGTTGGAGCCACTTTGTTGAGGGATCTTACTCCAATCGTCCTCCCCTGGAAGATCATCATCATCTAAAGCATCCAGTTTCTCCGAGTCTTTGTCCTCTTCCGAGTTATCTGACTCCCTATCCTTGTCTGAAAGTCCCAATGCAGCATTGTCATCTGAGAGCATATTGTTATGACTTATACCATTTGCTATTAAACTTTATTAACACTACTTACCACAAATTCACTCTTTCACTAGTATTAAACCGCATATAATCACTATTTGCTCACATAAGATTGTAATACTGATATTCTGTATTAGTACATACATTCCCTCACTAACCTTAGTCTATATTTCACACATCCACACACACTTACTGCGCATATATGCATAAATTCTCACACTTACTGTGCATTTACAGTGCATATAAGCACAAATTCCCATACTTAATGCGGATTCCGCAGCTTCTATACATTTATTATATATACCTATTCAATTTCCGCAGTTGATGCGCAGTTCCACAGTGATACTGCGCATTCCGCAGCTTTTCCTTTAGTATATAAGTAGCCAAGATTCACCATGTACGGTAGACGTATTATTTTTTGAATCCAAACCGCCCTTTGTGCTAAACACCCCTTGTGTGTGCTTCAAGACCACCTTTGGTGTATTCTGTTGAGCTATCTCCAGATACACTTCCACCCTAGATAGATTGTTGAGCTATCTCTGATCTATATATTTATTCAGCTGTTGAGCTATCTCCTTGTGAATACTTACTACTACTTGTTGA
Organism: Gymnopus androsaceus JB14; assembly: GCA_009733575.1. Taxonomy (NCBI): domain Eukaryota; kingdom Fungi; phylum Basidiomycota; class Agaricomycetes; order Agaricales; family Omphalotaceae; genus Gymnopus; species Gymnopus androsaceus. The sequence goes on from ML770153.1 coordinate 10,545, forward strand.
GACATCTCTGAGTATTAGTTACAAGCCTTATTACCTATTGTTGAGCTATCTCCAAAGGTAATACTTATTATTATTTGTTGAGCTATCTCTGAATAGTAATTAAAACCTTTGCTGCCTATTGTTGAGCCATCTCCAAAGGTAGTACTTATCATTGTTTGTTGAGACATCTCCGAACAATATATTCTGTGAGTTCCATATTAATTAATTCTGTTACTAACAATTCTACTTGAGCCTAGTTGTTTAAGTATATATTTCTTGCCTAGTGGTTATTAACGGTCCAAGGCTTGTCTTAAGTTTCCTATTTTTATTATTAACATGTTATCAGGTTTGAAGGAGATTCAAGTCGAGTCATAACACATATGGACATCCAGCAAATCAACTGAAGTAGATAACGGGTCCGTTGGCTGAATTGGTCGACTCAGCTGCACGGTTTCTCCCGTATTATGAACATTCTAAAAAAAACATTATAAATGAGTCTTTCAAGTCCGCAAAATTTGGTTACTTACATAATGTTTCTCCAATTCCTCCAAGAGCCTTGCATATGCAGTTGATTTGCGATGCAACTCATCCATCTTCCCCTCCACCAACTTCTTGTATCCCAAGTTGAATAAATTCAATGCCATATGTCCCATGCTTCGTCCCTTTCGGAATAGATGAAGGCATTCATCTTTGAACAGTTGGAGAAGGATTATGAACTCTTCTCGCTGACTTGGAGACTTGTGAATCTTGCTGCATTGTTTAAGCTCATAACCATCTTCAATGACTTCCTTTATTCAAAGGAAGAACTTGAGATTTGGGGAAATAATATTGCAGTGCAAGTTATCATCAAAATCACCACCACTCCGTTGGATCATATCCTCAAGCCAACGGTTGTAGTGCTCTTGGATGAGATCGCGTTCAATCCAGTGACCAAGCTCACCAGTAACATTAACAAGAAGATTGTCAAGAATGGCATCCCGCATATCAGTAGAGGATTTGTAAGCCAATAGACAGTACATCTCAAGCAAGAGAGAGACGTAGTTGTGATTTGATGAGCCAGCAAAGACAAAGATCCAAATCTAGAATATGAAGTTAGAACATCCGAAAATGGAAAAAGCTTGAAAAACTCGAACCTTCATAACTTCCCAGTACCATCCAATATCACCTTCAGGAACTGCATACTTGGCCTCCACCCACCAGCCATATTCCATCATGAAAAGGATGGAGTTTGCAAGAACTCGGTCACCCGTGAATCCCTTCTCTTCCACATGAGCAGTAGGCACCTTCTCCGTGACTGGGGGTACTGTAGGCGGGGTCCAAACTTCTCCAATAGGTGCCCGAAGATTTTCAGGAGCACTCTCATGTTGTGAACTGGATAAAGCATGTTGATAAGCATTCTGGGATGCATAATTATCAACGAGTGTGAGTGATAATTCAACCAGGGCATCAAGGGAAGGTAGATTGCCCTCCTGATCAAGCTTTTGAAAGTGCTCTAGCAGTGAGCTATCATCAGGAATTCCAAGTTCTACTCTATAATGCAACAATAAGTCAGTAATCATTAAATATATCATGAATTTCGTACTGCCAACAGTCCAACGCTTGACAGTTCCATGCAAGTGTCATAGTACGTGATGTTGGATAGAAAGAGGCATGCTTGAATTGCGCCGGACGATACATCCCAGCAGCTGAAGCAATACAAGATATAGATGATGGGTCATTGCAGGCTGGAGGTCCGTAATGATTGGCAGCCTCTGAAATGAGATTAGTAGCGCGAGTATGCCATGTCTCAGGAGTAAAGACTCTATCGGCCAGAGTCTCATAGTCTTCTTGAACATCTTCCTCTTGGAAGGTTTGAGTAATAACACCATATTTTCGTGCCCGTTCCATTGCTTTAACGGAACCTCCATTGCCTGTATACCAGTCCAACGTATCAGCATCTCGAAATGTCTTTGGATCCACTCCTTTCTGCTTATCAAAGTCAAGAATTGCACGCTTCATTCCCTGTGTCTCCATCTCCTTCTCGGTATTACTGCCAAGAGGATAAACTTTAGTTTTCCATCGATTGGGCATGTGTCATTTGGCAACTGGATCAGAATGAAACTTTTTGGATAGGGATGAATGATAATCATCAAGTTCTGGAGTGTAATCAATGAGAGCACAGATGAAGTGAAGCGCTAGAACAAGACACATGCAATCCCAGTCAATATCTGCAAGTAGAGAGTCCGCCGTCATCTCAGAACGCCTACTCTGGATAACACGCAAAATATAATCTGATTTACAAAATGCTTTTGGTTTTGAGTTATGCATCCCAATAGCTGTACATGCGCAGCCAGTGCAAAGAGTATTCACATGTCCCTGACCATGTTGGTGAACACGTGCGTATTCCTGGGTATTGTCAAGAGTAGAGGTGTAAGCAAGGATGCCTTCTTTAACACCACTTCGGAATTCCTCTTGGAGCTGAGCTAGGGAGGCATTTGCCATGCTCTCAAGTGCCTTGCGTGCATATGAATTGCTAACACAGGATCCAAGAAGACAATATATCCGTTTCACACCAACATGAGATTTGCATGCAAAATGAAATATTCCAAGCATGAGGGGAAGGTACCCAATAGCGCAACAATTTCTTGAGACAATAAACAAAGATATAGTTGAAGCTTGTATCTGTAAATTAAATTAGACAAGGTAGAACACAAAAAAAAGAGGACTAACCAATGGATGCAGTCGCATCTTCTTCACAATAGTAACACCTTTGTAGCGGGAAGCTGCTATACACTCAGTAATGAACCATACAGTCGGCGCACACTCCTTGAGCTGCTGGATGTATGACTTCATATTGAACTCCATCACATCCTTGGAGTTCAGAGTTGATGCATGAAGCCTACTTGTCAGGTCGCAATCCGAGTCAAAACCATAAGTATCACGACCAATATCCTTCGTTAGATCACCAATGTCCTTGTAGAGACAATTTCCGACGACACGAGTGGCCCATGATGAAATGAGAATACATGTATAATGAAGAGAGCCAAGTTCAGCAAGGGGAGAGAAGTGGTACTCACGCTCAGACTTTAAGGAAGCCTTTGATGTTGGATAAGAGTATTTGTGGTCATACATCTTCTTCACATTGTCAAAGGCTCAAACAGATGTACAGCCCTGAAGCCAATGCTGCACCATTGACCAGTTATGCAATGGTATTGTACGCCATTGATCATCCTGGCATGTTAGAATAATATTGAGGAATTTTCCAATACCTCCATGCCCAAACTTTTCATGAATCATGTCAAGAACATTGTCAGTGGCGCTGAACAAATCGTCCCCATTCGATTGCTCAGAGCATGCGGCATGCAAACGAGGCCAAGGTGCAGGATCTTCATTACTGAACCTTTGCAGTAGTGGTAGACCGAGAGCTTGCATGCACTCTGGAGTTTCAGTTACAGTCAGAATTGCATAGGGACTCGGAGTATGAGGAGTGAAAGGGACCATGTATTCCGGAGTTTCTGGGACCTCAGGAATGACAATATGCTTGTAGGGACGTCGTGAGATTGGTGGCTCGCTGTCTCTAGGAGTGATGGGAGTAAAGGGAGAGGATAGTGGACTCATTTCAGGGTTATGGTCAAGTTCTGGAATTGCCGATGGCGTATCAAACAATATAGAGCCAGGATGAGGCGGAGGAGTGTTGGGTTCAGCAGTGGAATGGATTATACGGAACTAGAGGGCACTGGAGGTGGAGGCATGGAAGTCAAGTCATCTGTGAATGAGGGATTGAAAGAAGCTTACTGTTGTTGCAGACATTTTAATACATCAGCGGTGCCTGCAATTGGCTGAAATTTTAAAGCTTTACAGCCTCTGGCCATGAGGAAATTTAAGGAAAGAAATCGAGGTATATTTCAAAGCTGCAAGGATACGCGACGCAACAAGATGGAAGCAAAACTGAAGGAAAAAAAACAGTCCAAAAAGGTCCGAGGAAGATTACCTCAGAATTCGGCGTCTAAAAACAAGTGCCCAAATGATCAGCCATAGATGACAGACTCTCTACACATCATTTACAATTGTGCAGTTGTCTGTTTATAAGAGACTATACTGCAGTCAAATGTATGCATAATAAATAACATTAGATATCAAGCCTCCCACTGTGATGCAGGATCATTATGGTCAGACATATGTTCGAACAAGGTGACATACTAATTTATCAGTATATACTAAGCATGGCTGTAGGTGACATGGTATGGGCTCAGACATGGCAGCAAACAATGTTATACATTTGGCACAGTTCTGGAGAAACACAGACAAGAACGGTGAGCAAACAACATAGAAGACATTTGAATCAATTTGATGCAATGATGGCGAGATAAATATGACATAATAAACTTGTCAAGTTCATGAGCAATAGCATGGTAATTAAACCGGGAGTATCTTATGAAGTCATTTTTCATTGTAGATTGATCGATGTGATCAAAAATGACATTAATGTACATCCTCTAAGTTCTAGTGATGTGCCCACTGGGGCCCGGCTCAAAAGCCCTGGCCACGGCTCAGATAGCCCCGGCCAGGGCTGATCAAAATGTTAAGCCGGGCCCTACATGGCGGCTGGGGCTCGGCTAGGGCCCAGCTCAGGCTCAGGCCCCGGCTCAAGGTACATATATAAAATGCGATTTTTTTATCCATAAAAAATGTCACATTCAATATTAGTTTAGTGTAAATCATACAACCAAGCATAAAGTCCATTGTGAACATAAGTACAACCTCAAATGCAGCCAGAGAATGCAATAGACTAAGATTTATGACCATTTACAACCACTTACATGACATTTGACAACAGAATAAAGCTTCTTCTTCCTTAGAATAGTGTTATGAAATAGTGTAAAATTCTGTGATTCACAAAATGTAGTAAAATTTGAGCAAAATTTCATGCTTTCTGTTGGTAAAATAAAGTGCTCTGAGCCCCGGCCCAAGACCCCAGCTCAGGGCTTTCAAAAATCTGAGCTGGGCCTTGAGCCCTCCTGAGCCCTAGAGACAGCTGGGGCCAGTTCCAGCTCAATCAGGCCTGGCTCAGAGGGCTCAAGGGCTCTGAGCCCCAGCCGGCACATCACTACCTCTAACGTTTGACGTGCCCACTTTTCTACTGATTGTTCTATGTTAAACATTGAACGTTGCAAAAAAAGGATTATCTATCAGTAATACAATGTCCCTTATATTATACTTGAGCAATCAAGATATTACAAGCATATTGTAATGAAGGATAAGCCTCTTTCAATGGACTGGCTGTGCCTCAACTCTGAAGGGTACTCACATTGTATTCACCAGCATGGAGTAGCTTCTAAGTCTCTTTTGATTGTCCAGTTACTGTCTGTTGACTGTCTTCTTCACATACAATGCGATATATGATAAATTACCGGGCACTTAATTTGATGTTCCTCAATTGGGTGTGTTGGGGATGCCGACGCATGATGTGCCCTTCAGGTTTACTATATATATTGGTCAAAAGAGTCACACAGTATGCAGTAAGGCTTTTTAAAAACATATTGATAAGACTTCGTAGAGCTTTTGTAAAGAGCTACAATAACTTCTGGAGCCCCGGGAATATGGCCGGGCAGCTGCTAAAATCCGGCCTGGCACCCAGGGCGCTTATTTGGCAGCCCACGGCACCCTCCCAAAATGGCAGAATACCATTTTTTTTTTTTTTTTTGAGGTCATTTTATTGTGCGCAAAGTAACTAACTCATGATGCACATATGTCTAACTATAGAGTAGTCCATATATATATAGTTTTCTGAACATATAAAGTGTGGTGTTCCTGCGATAGCGCATAAAGAGCGCAGGTGAAGAAGGTGGTTCCTGTGGGAGGTTAGTGCACACAGGAGCTGGGTGTTATCTTACCCTCATGCTCATGCAAAGGTTAAATAGGAAAGAATGGAAATCACAAAATTCTCCAAAGCCAAAAACACCCTCTCCCTTCCCACATTCCCCCCATTCTCCATATTCCCCTTCCTCTCTTCCCTTCCCAAGGTTCTTTGTATAGCGAGAAGATGGGCACACACTGCCTCAGTGCAGTGATATATCCCTTGGCAGCATCATGTGACTCATTTTTCGGTGTCCCAAGCCATGCCTCATAGGGGGTGCAAATGTACCTCTAGCTTTTGGCAAGAGCTTCTGATGTGCCTGCAGTGAATGTGCTGGACAGATTGTGAGTGGCCTCCCAAACAGCTGCCATGGACCCAATACCCAGAGTTGAAAGAGTGGCTGGAGTCAGGATATGGATGGAGAACATGGCACAAAAGGCAGAGGAGTGCATGCGGTTGGAGAAATAATGTTTGGTTGGGGAGAAGGATGAGTGGTCCAAGGGTTACCACTGCCACTGAAAGGTAATCCGAAGCTAGGAGGCAGAATCCACCTGTTTCTGCCATTTCGGAGCCTCTCTTGGGAGGTAGAGTTGAGGCTAATGGGCTATCCTGCTGATTGAAGGTAGCTAATCTTCTGTGTGTAGTGCAGGGTGCGGCTATAGCCCATCCCTTGCTCGAGAAACAGCCAGCAGCAGCGAAAAAAGGCCGCGCAGAGCGTGGGAATTTTACGAGATGGTGGTGGTACGAGATCAAGGGCCTCGGCAGAATACCATCAAATACTGTTTATCCATAAGTTTTTAAAAAAGATTGTGATAAGGTGATACACCTAGCCCGATGCCCGCCCACTGGCACCTATAGCATAGT
>ML770154.1:0-17218 GCA_009733575.1 Gymnopus androsaceus JB14
TACAAAGCTATACAAAGATCAGTTTGAAGAGAAGCTCAGAATGCCAGGGTACGGAGGGATATTATTATGGCTGTCTGGGAGGTTCTGATGTCGGGCCTGTTGGTTAAGTACTTAGCCATCGGTTGTCCGGCTGCTCCACGCATCACAACCCCTATCTGTTTCTGTATATAAAGTATGTAGTTACATTTTACCAATTAATTGTTCTTGCCCCTGTCCATCTCGATGTTTGATCCCTCCTCTGTCAAGGTTGTACCAACTGAGCCTGCTTGTTACACAACAGGGCCATTGGGCGGGAATCTTGGCCTGTCTTTGCTTCAGCCAACTGAACTTACACAATAAGTGCACAATTTATTGCAACACCTTTACGTAAAATATTATTACTATGGTAATTCTTCTCCATGCTTTCCTCTGTTGCTCCTCCATTAACACAATGCCAACAATTAAGCTTCAAACTGACTGAAGCATTATGGGAAATAAACTATTTCAATACACAAGAGAAATGCACTTTTTGGACAAATACATATATAAAATAAATATTTCAATGGACTGAGGAATCATGAAGGAATTAAATTCATACCTTCTAAATTTTGAATTAAATGCTGAGAACAATAGTTTCAATTTGAATTTTTTTGATTACACAATAAATGTGAAAGCAATTGTTTCAAAGGACCTTTCAGCTGGTTCCTGATGTTGTGATATACAATGGTGTACTTGGAATGGTGCTCGGGGATCTGGAATTAAATGGTACAACTCAGCACTGGTACAATGTAGTGCAAAGGGGTTCAAATTTATTAAAAAATGACTGGATGTTGATTTTTTTTTCTTGGGCTTGGTTGGCAGACTAACAGCTCTTTCTTGAATTTTAGCCCTTTGCATGTGATACCTTTCATAATTTGACCCATCATATTTTAATTACAATAGCTCTTAACTGAAGCCTTATGGTGTAGCGGCATTCTGCACAGGTCATCAGATAATCATTTTCCTTTGCCCGCAAGCATTTGAACCTTTTTCTTGTCATTTTTCATTTTTTTCATTTTTTTTTCTCTTTTTATGCAACAATGGGCTAGCTCTCATTAGGGTTCACCCAAAGGGCATAACCCTAGCATTAGAGAGCTAGTCCAGCATTGCCAAATATACTGGGTTAGAGACTTGGGTTGGACAGTTAGGGGTTGGGGTGCCCCTGTTATGATAGCACAAAACAAGGCTTTAGAGTGCCTGCCAACAGCGTCCTGGCTTGGGGGACCCCCTGGAGGGAGGGGAGCGAAGCGGAGGCAGGCCTGAAGTTTGCACACCTTGTGATACTGTAAAATAGATAACAATTTTTATTAACAATAAACTATGTAAATATATATATGGCCCAAGTCCTACAGCCTTATAGCAAGCAGAGGAGTGGACTGATGGGGCTTTTCAGCAGGCACCAAATGTCCTTACAAGCACCGATCACATGGGAAGGGCTAAAGTCTGCAAGTCAGACTAACCAACTATGTAAGTATTCCCAGTACATCATCAAACATCAATTTCAGCAATGACAAACCTTTATCAATTGATTTCCTTCATTGAGCATGCATGGTATGGTGTGGTAATACACCTCCATGCTTTATAATCATGTCTAATGATGGACACAAGTCTGGATCCGGAACAGGTACCTGCGGGTATTACCGGGCTAGACATGGGCACGAATGTATTCGTGAATGTTTGCTTGTTTGATGAATAGCCACTGCAATTCTGGTCAGAATAAGTCCAGAAAGTATGTAATTTCATGAAGAAATGGTTGAGTTACATCCCCATCAAGTTTTGACCACATTGGAACCATTTCCCCAAGCTCTATGCCACAAAGTAGCCCTTCACGAATGCCAAAACTCGAATGTCGAATGCATTTGAGGTTTTTGGGCCTGTTTTGGCCACTGGGGCATGGGGAAATGGTCAAAATGCAGTCAAAACTTGATGGAGATGTAGTTCAACTATTTCTCTATTAAATTGCATGCTATTTAGACTTGTTCTAACCAGAATTTCAGTGGCTATTTGATGAAAGAGGTAATATTCGCCTAAACATTCGTGCCCATCAGGGCACAGGTCACAGGTCATCCTTTGGGATATTTTCAATGACCTGCAGGTACCTCTGGATCTGGCATTAGTAGAAGTTTTATTAGTTAAATACTGTAGGTGTTGAATTATTTTGTTGAAATTTGACTAATATCAGTACTCAGTAAAATTATTAACACTAGTATTAGACTGGTATTAGTCAGTAATGGCTGTATATAGTAGTACTATGGTCTAGTATTGGTATATGTTGATGTTGAGTACAATAGTACTGGAAAGCTAATACAACTAGTGTTAATAGCTATTATTTCTGTTTATAATGTATTGATACCCAATCTATTAGGAGTAGTTATTACTGGCTAAGCTACAGCTTATAATTAAGTAACAGGTATTGGTAATAGTTAGTATTACAGCTCTTTTTACTAGTCATCATGAAACCCCCCAGCATATGTCTATTGCCCAACATCACCTATTGATCACCCATCAAGATGCTAGTACCCTACTATAATGTGGTAGTTGACACTGCTGGCATCAGCAAAACCTGGGTGTACTGTACAGAACTGGACAGTTCTGTGCAGCACTCATAGCACCCATAGCAGCCATAGCAAGGTAGCCCTCTGTCCAGAACTATGGAGTGCTATGGATTGCTATGGATTGCTATGGATTTCACGGGAACGCCATCTGTCAGGCTCTATTCAATTCAAAATATATTAGTATTTTGAATTGTTTTGTTGGCTCTTGGCGAGACAAAAACAAGATGAAAATAATCACGGAATTGTATCATATTATTGTGGTCATTAGTAGTACCGTAGGACAATTAATACGGTAGTAGCAAAACTAGTAGAACAATTCCAAAACTAATATTACTATCTGTAAAATCAGAAGTAATGGCGCTCATGCTGCTGAGACATTAAACAGACATTGAAGGCTTGAATGAGACTACTTACCGTGATGTCCAAACTAAAGTGGCTCAGGATTGCTGACTTGGAAGAAAAAAACAGAACTTGTTGAAGCTGCGACGGTGCATTGGTTCTTACTTATATAGTGTTTGCAGGAGAAAATGACAGCTGTCAAACAGTGATGGCAGATGACAGCTTGCTCAAAGGAGTATGAGCAAAGTAACTTGTCGGGCTAACTTGTCCCATTCAATCAAGTTAACTTGTTTTTTCCCGCGCTTGTGAGATTAACTTGCCAAGACTCAGCAAAATGTAACTAACTTGTATTTTACTAGCAACTTAAATTAACATATGATTTAGACATTATGAGTGTAATCTTGCTACTATATGACATCTTATTGTAGATCCTATACCCTAACAGCCGTATACGGTCTATACCGATGGCTGAACAGTACAGTTACATGTTTTTTTTTTTTTTGAATCCCGTTTATTCGCCGAAGCATGTAAGCATATGGTAGCAAAATCCTATCTAGTTATGTATTTGAGTCTCGTGGATATATGGGTACTGTGCATGTGTGTAATTCTGCCAACAACGAAAGGCACTCAGTGGAGGCACCGGTAGGATAAATCCCACCTAACCGCAAGGGCTGGATTATATGTGAATAGGTAATATATGTAAGGTAAGGAGAGAGGGAGGGGAGAGAGGGGGAAGGGATGAGTGGAGAGCAGTAGAGTCCGTGATGCTGCATTCAGGCGCAAGTCGCCTTCTGTTATTCCTCTCCCCACTGTGGTAGTTTGCCAACTATATGATAGAATCTGCGCATGTCGTTTATGAATTGGAAGAGCTCCTTGAGCGTTTCTGCTGTTGTGAGGAGCGCCGATAAGGTGCAGCTTCTGCGGCCTATCGCTCTCCTCATTCTGTCTCTGCGGGTACGATGGGCTGGGCATTCCATTAGATAGTGATAGACCGTTTCTGGGTGACGTTTGCAACATGGACATAGTGGTGAGTCAACTCGATTGATGTTGTATAGGTGCTTTTGCAGGGGTGCATGGCCAATTCGTAATTGTGTTAGGATTGAGAGGAGCTTTCTCGGTAGGCCCCATGTCAGCTTCAAGTACGCTTGGCTGACTGCAGTAGCTGGAGAGAGATCGATCTTCTTGAATTTCGCGTACCACGGGGACTTTTTCCACATTCTGTTATGCTGTTCCTCGAGGGACTTTCTGAATGTGCAGATGATGGCGGTCTGGCTCCTGGGAAAAGATTTGTGGAGTTGTTTGGGGAGTTTGGCTTTTGGGCTAGACCTGGACGTGGCTGCCCTTTTTGCTTCCTCATCAGCCCTTTCATTCCCTGCTACCCCAACATGTCCCGGGACCCAGTAAATGTGTATCGCAATGTTGGGGTGGGTTAGCCTGAGTTGTTGTAGTAGCTCATGGAAGTAATTGAGGAGGTAGTGGGCCGGGCCCATGGCCGAGGTGTTAGATGCTGTGATGGCTGACGAGTTGTCAATCCATATAGAGATTTTCCGAATGGATCCCTTCTGCAGGCATGCTTGGTGTAAAGCTAGGAGGAGGCTGACACATTTGCCCTTGTAGACTTCATGATCATTGTCCGCTCCCAGCCTGAAGCATAAAACTCCTTTCTCCCTGCCATTCCTATATATGACCAAGGCCGCGCCTACTCCTCCTTTATAGCCAGACCCATCCACGAAGCATCTAATGTCAGAGTCATCCTTCTCAAGCAGTTTCAGTGCCTCCTCTTTATTTTCTGCTATGACTATGACTAGGTCTGGGTCCCAGCTTGATTTGTATCGAACCGCCTTCTTTTTTTCTATGTGTTTTGGCTTTAGCTGGTAGGCGCACATTAAGTCGTGGAGCGGTGAGAGGTGTCGAGTCCGACGTGTATTCCATGCTGCGGCTTCAACTCTGGGAGCAATTGAGTGGGTGTGAGGAAGGGTGGATAGGCGTACTGCTGCTCTGTGACGGTGTCTTTCAATCTCCAGTTCCATGGGCAGTAGGGTTGCATGTATATTGAGAATGTCGGTGGCTGATGTGGACATCGCGCCCGAGATTAGGATGGCTACCTGTTGTTGGATAGATGTGAGTCGGCGTGATACCTGGGAGCGTTTTGGTGCTTCTCCTTTTCTTCGCTTTTGCTGGGGGGCCAGGACTATATCCGCTGTGTATAGCATACGCGGGATGGCTTTTGACTTGAAAAGTTGGCAAATGTGGTGACCTGCCATACCGTCTTTCATTCGTCCAAGATGTCTGAATTGGACGATCCATCCCTGTCCCCGACAGTTACATGTAAGACTATACTATATACTACTATGCTGTAAATCAATGTCCTGAGTGCACGGCATCTGAATCTATTGCATCAGCAAAACCTGTATTTTGTGTTTTAATTCCCACAGCAATACTTAGAGTTCCCAGTGCTCCCGGAGCTCCCAGCGCTGGCCAGTGCTTGCCAGTGCTGTCAGAAATATAAAATCATATGTTATTTCCAAATAAGGTAATTTTGCGGCCTCTGGGAGCTTCTGGGAGCCCCCTCCTGCATTGGCCGGACTATCTGAGTGCTGGGACACTGGAGTGCTGGGAACTCTGGACTGTTCGCTCAAGCACTGCCCATGTCATACAGGTTTTGCTGATGTGAGTCGGAGTTACCTTAAGTACACTAGTAGAAACTAACACTGAATCAACAAAAGTCTCAATGAATGCAGCAAGTACAGTATCTTACAGGTGTTTGTAGGGCCTTGATAATACGGTATACAGTAAGTACTCCCTGCCTATAACACTGGGGCCGTATACACAATGCCGATAATGTATAAAGCTACTATGAACATAGTTTAAGTATGCCCCTTTGCATGTAAGTAATACTGTGATAGATATAACCTACTTTGGCTACCAATGTTGAACTTCTTGACCTTACATGTAAGTGAAGAAGAACTCAACTTGGAATTCAGTATCACTAAAATTCAACTCTTAAGTGATGTATTGTGACTATACCTACAAATCAGCTACAAAAGACAGATCATCTCAGTAGAATATGTATGTATGCTATTCAATATCGACCTGATACTTATGTAAAGTATGATGAGACTAATCTCAGATATCTGCCGCAGGTTCAATGGAAGTCATATCATCATCTCTGTGCTTTGTGGTTACCTCTGAGTGTGACCAAAGTAACTCGTCAGGCTTACTTGTTTTTCCCGTGCTTGCGAAATTAACTTGCCGTGACTCAGTATTGAAATGTAACTAACTTGCACTTTTATAGCAATTTAAATCAACTTATTTTTAAAGATTATTTGAGCATTTCACTCACTGTCAGTGATACTATCAGTGAATACCTATACTTACTGTGTGTTGTACACTGTTGCCCCAATCATGTATCATTGAATCTGCATTGAGTTTTTGGTGTTGGATTGCATAAGAATAAATGCTACTGATACAAGATCCAGTTATGCTCAGCTTGTATCTAGGCTCCGAACCATCTATGTATGCATGTAAAGATGACTGTCAATGCAGGACTGCTGCCATAACATGGAGAAAACTTTCTCCCTCAGTACAGTACAGGTACACAACAGTGATGCATATGTTGTCATTATTGTCCCATACATGATCATATCAATGACTGTCATTATGTGGGTGGAAATAATGTTGAATTTCAATCACAATATGGATGGTATACAACCCATTGTCCAGCCATTGCCATACTGTCTCGGTCTTTGGATTCAACAGCACACATTATTTGCATCAAACTTCCACACCTATACATGCTGATGCTTAAAATAAATATAGCGATTTCACCCTTACCCTCACCTCCACCAACTTCCTGCTCACTCCCATGAGCATAGATGTATTGTGTTGCTCCGCATTTAACCCCCCGGACCTCAAAGAATCGACCTTTACATGCATACATAGAGGTTTGAGTCTTATTTCTGATTATATACCAAAAAATCTCCGTTATTAGCTTCTTCATTATGTACTTATAAGCATGTACAGCTTGTACTATAAGTCCATTGAATCAACGCTGTTTGTGATCCTTAAACCTGGTTCCTAATGAGAAATCCCTCCCAAGATACTTATATATATGGGTGCCAGCCAATGCTGCACATTTCAATTCAAAAAACCGCAAAATACATACACATGCAATAACAGGCCACCTGGACTGTATACCTGCAGAATTGTAACTTAATACAGGTTGCTCCAGACTCATCGCTCATCACCTGCTTGCAACTGCATGAAGTTGTTAAATTCTCATTGAATTTCTTGTGCTTAGACTATGTAAGGATCAGGAATGAACAGAACATGTCACGCACTACATTAGATGTGTTATATCGGTTCAAACTTGCAAGATATACGCGAACTTGTCATTAACTTGGGCCATCAAAAATTTCAAACTCCGCTAACTTGCGCTAACTTGGCCAAAGTTTGCCGTGATAAATACATTTCAAACAACAGTAAATTTATCATTTTCGCTGCATATATGCAACCTATCACCCCAGAAGTACTTTATAAAGTCCTCTATAAACGTTTTACACTATTTCCATGAGTAGTACATAGGTGTATTGACAGTATTGCCGTGCAATATTTCTGAGTATTGAAGTACAGTGAGCATGATCACTTCCTCAGCAGAGCTTCCTGTTCCCTGCGGGATGCTTAGGCGGTCATTCGGAGCTAGAAAGGACATGTAGATACCTCTGTATGCATTGAATACATGGATATTTTCGATCAATACAATGATGACAGTGATGATCAACCTTGTAACACAATTATCATGCTTGCGGAGCGATGCCAGTGAGACTTAGACCCTTAACTTAGTGCTAGACAGTCTTAGAATGATTTTACAAGGATCAAGTTAGACAAGTTAACTTGGTCGACCAAGTTAACTTGCTAACTTTAAGTTAACTTTCAATTCACAAGTTAGCGGAGTTTGAAAATCCAAGTTAGTTTGGTAGGGCCCCGCTCAAAGTTGCGGCGATCCCACAGGAGTTCATAGGAGCCCATAGGAGCTCATAGCACTCCATAGTTCTGTGGAGCACTATGGCTGCTATGATATGCTATGAGTTGCTATGACCTCCACCCAGGTTTTGCTGATGTGTAAAACAGTGTCAACCCTCACCATCCCTGGACACCTGGAAAACACTATGGTAGGCAATTGACACCATGATCAACATCAATAGAGGCAATTGACATCTTTCAACATCATTTTGTTCAATTGACACCAATTGCCATTGGTTATTATGCTTCTTTCAAAGGAGCCTAAAACAAAAGAAAAAATATTGTTGGGCAGTGCCAACTATTAGCCTGCCCTGTACCAGCCTCTAGCCATTTATTTTGGAACTTTTAAATTTGCAACATCTGGGACTCAAACCTGCAACCTGATCAAAGGAATCAGCTGTGCCCGCACACACATAACCACTTCACCAAGTTGCCATTTATAATATTAGCTTCTTAGTGCACTATATATACGCTCACAGATGTTTAATAAACTACTTCCTCTGCATCTCCTCCTCTATTATCTATGTATTTAGCTTCTACAGTTGGTTCAGATACATAATATATATCATGTGTAAGAGTCAATTCAAAGGCATTCCAAGGAAAATGGTGAGTCAATGTTGAATGGTGTTAATGGTTTAGAATGATGTTGAAAGGATGTCAATGTCTTAGAACAATGTTGAAAGATGTTAATTGCTAAAATCAATGGTGAACTAGTGATGTGCCGGCTGGGGCCCGGCTCAAAAGCCCCGGCCACGGCTCAGATAGCCCCGGCCAGGGCTGATCAAAATGTTGAGCCGGGCCCTACATGGCGGCTGGGGCTCGGCTAGGGCTCGGCTAGGGCCTGGCTCAAGGTACATATATGAAATCCCATTTTTTATCTGCAAATAATGTCATGTTCAATGTCAATTCAATGTAAGTCATACAACCAAGTATAAAATCCATTGTGAGCATGTGTACAACCTCAAAAGCAGCCAGAGAATGCAATAGAATAAAAACTCATGACTATTTACAACCACTTACATGACATTTGACAACAGAATAAAGCTTCTTTTTCCTTAGAATAGTCTTATAAAATGGTGTAAAATTATGTGTTTGGCAAAATATAGTTAGATTTGAGCACAAAATCATGCATTCCGTTGGTAAAATAAAGTGCCCTGAGCCCTGGCCCAAGACCCCGGCTCAGGGCTTTCAAGAATCTGAGCCGGGCCTTGAGCCCTCCTGAGCCCTAGAGACGGCTGGGGCCAGTTCCGGCTCAGAGGGCTCCGGCACATCACTATGGTGAACAATGTTAACCACTAAATAAGGTGGCAAAAGGGTGTCAATTGCCCAGCAGCATGGCCCCAATAGATACCGCCCACATCCCGCCAGAACCCCAACACACCTCCCGCCCACCCACCATGATTTTGGTCAATGGCCATCTATCACCACTGGCAGATACTGTTGTGCAGGTTCCGTGATGTAGTAACTGTAGTACTAGAACCAAGTTATTAATGCATGTAGTAGACTACAAGATATATTATAATAAGTATTATTATATACATTTGAAACACAGGTACTCACAGGTACCTGTTTCCCATGGATCCGGGCAGGTCACAGGTCAGTTTTTTGAGGCCACAGGTACCTGTGTGGTGGATCCAGGTATACCTGGATCCGGACTCATGTCCATCACTAATCATGTCTGTCAGATTTTTTTTCGAGTACAATCATGCACAGTGATGCACTTCATGGGTTGTAGTTGGGCTAGATGCACTACTCATTTACCCAATGGACATTATTTTCTGTATACTGTACTCTTCCAACCAAGTGTTCACGGGGTGTGACAAGTGACCTACCCTGTTCAGAATTCTAAGTGTTCACAGATCACAGTGACCTGTGACCAACCTGTGAACTGTTCACTGGGAGTGGATTCTGGTGGATTATCTGTACTTATTTCACAATATGATCTCCATTTTACCTTATTTGAAACTATTTCTGGTTTGTTTATATGTAGACTGAGGAAAATTTGAGTTTTTTAAAAGTATTTTTTGAACTATCTTGAGAATTTTTTTTTGTTTTGGTTGTCACGGTGTTCACAACCCCAAGTGACCAGTGACACCCTTCTGTGAACTGTTCATTTTGGGCTGATGTGACGCGTGACTGAACACTTGGTCGGAAGAGTACAGTATCTTTCAATATATCAAATTTTTTGAATAAATAAAATAGATGTGTGGTGGTCATAATGCATGGGTTGGAGGCAGGGAAAGTGGGCAGGGAGGGCATCAGTAAGTGGGAGATGTATGATCGACTTTTAAGCCATGACAGTGACATGGGGCTCCCAACTCACACCACAACTCCCATCAGCCAGTAAACTCATTGGTACTCTATATTTGCTGGTAAGTATATACACTATGCTTACATGTCACTATGCGGTAATCTCATAGCTTTCCAACATCATGTGTGAGTTCCCTGGATTTATTCAGCTTTTATTGTGCCAATATTGTGCTACTGTGATATAATGGATCTCCAAGGCTATTACCTTTGATTAGTGGGCATTGTTAGAATAAAGTCCGAAACGATGACTTCACTCCGGTCTAATAGCAACAAGCCCTAGCAAATGCGCAGGGAATAAATTCAGAAGGTACAATACTTTATATAGCTACTGTAATGATAGGTTGAACTATCTAAGCTATCTCTACCAAGCGATAAGTAAGATAAGGTCAAGTATGGAGACAGGCACATCAGTCAAATAAAAATGGATCCAGAGTGTATGGCTCGATTGCCTGATACGACTCTATCTCCAACAGGCATATGAGGTGTTCTTATTGTGAAATGTAAGAATTCAGTCCACATCGACACTATTGTTTTCAGAACTCAGTGGAAAATTAAAAATGCAGCAGATCTGAATTGAATTGCTTCATTAGTCCATTGAAATATTTATTTTATATATTTGTCTGAAAAAGCACATTTCTCTTATGTATTGAAATAATTTATTTCCCATGATGCTTCTGTTGCACTGAAGCATAATTATTGGCAGTGTGATTGATTTGGAAAGGATAGATGAAATCATGAACCCAAAACAAAAGGATTTGATGATCAAGGGGAGCTTGGAGCTTGAGTCCTCCAAAGACTGTGTTGGAGTTTTAAAATTGTGCTTATAAGCGGGCCCTGATTATGCAATTATGCTGCTTATAACTTAGAGGTCCGCGGCAGATTATGGAGGTTTATAACTGGATTACGGTTTATAATCGCCAATAACTTGGCCTTGCCAAATTATGGACCGGTTTTTCCATGGGAACCACCCTGTAACTGCTTATAAACCAATCACAACCTCTCGGTTATAAGCGGGGTTTTGATTATGGGGCTTATAAGCGCTTAGGGCTGGTTAGGATCATTTTTCAAAAGTTCCGACATGAGTTGTTGTACTTTTCAATGGACCAGAAACTCGCCCTCCTCAATTAACCTTGGAAAGAATATACCTCTTCTACCCTCATAATGTCCCATTCAAAGCAAAATAATGTGTACTATTGCTGCTCCATTGAGAGAGCATTGGGTACAGCACTCATTCTCCAACCCTCTTCATACAGGAATAGCATGAATATTGCAGTGATCCCTATGTGGGTCCTAGGATGGTCAGTGTCTTGTGCAATTTTGGAAATACACGAGCCAGTTGAAGTCTAGATAGTTTTGAAGACTTCGATTGTGTACCCTGGGCACTTTGTTCTAGCTTTTTGCATCCAAGAAAGTGGATACAATCCTGGAGAATTTGGTGGATGTTGAAGATTGAGGTTGAACCCTCTACTTTGTAATACTCTCAAGGCATACGGGTCAATACTCGCTATGTATGTAAGTGACCAGACATGCTATATTTCAATAACAATGGCTGCAAATGAACACAATTGACCCAGTCTTTTTGTGGGATTTAGGCCTCACTTTTCCTCAATATGACAATGTCAAAAAAAAAAAAAAAATTTCATTGTGTACTCATTCTGACACAAGATTGCCATTTTTGGGTAGCATACCCAATTGTTGATGGTGGTAGTAAATTGAACTGTTCATTGAAAGGCATACAATGCATATTGAGACTCAAAAAAATTTGGATGTCTACTATGGTACTGGAGGGCAATACTGAGACTCACAAGTTCATGAAAATAATGTCACTATGTATGCTAGGGATGAAATAGCAGATTGTCCTTATTTGGGTATAATACAGCCACTGAGGGCCTCTTTGCCTTCAAAACAAAGGCATATTAGAGGTTAAATTTCATGTACAGTGTGAATTTCACCATTAAAATGCAAGAAGTTCTGTACATTGCTGGTAAACTCCAAATGTCCGGTCACTTACATACATAGTGAGTATTCTAGATATTCTTGGACTTTTACATGTAATGAGCATTGCACATCCAAATATCTATGTGTTCTATTTGTCCTTCCCTTATTATGACATACAATTTGCACCCAATCAAAAGTGTGTCACTCTCATCCAAATTGCTTGAGCTTGATCATTCAGGGACCCAAAGGTTGTCAATAGCCAACTCTACTCCCTGCAGTTGCGGTTTGACTCCGCAGTTATACACTAACTATTTAACAGTAGTCCATCATCAATGCTCGTCTTCCTACACTCAATTCACGTAGTATTGGGTATCATCTACTCTTGTTGGTCTCCTTTATCTCAATCCTCTCATTCATTTACCATCTATTTCATTCTCTTAGGTTCTCAGATTTTTATTTGATAAACCACCCCTCATCACAATAATGCAAGGCCCACCTGGAGGTCCCGGCAGAGGGTTCAGAGGGCCAGGAGGAGGTCCAGGATTGGAGGGGTCCAGAGGACCTGGGGGAGGATTCAGAGGTCCAGGAGGAGGTCCAGAATTTGGAGGGGCCCCGGAGGCCCAGGGGGAGGATTTCGGAGGTCCAGGAGGAGTTCCAGGATTTGGAGGGGGTCCGGGAGGACCTGGGGGAGGATTTGGGTGGCCCCAGGAGGACTGGGGCATCATCACCCTGGATTTGGAGGGCCCCTGGAGGACATCATCATGGTCCTGGAGGAGGACCAGGCCATCAATCCTGGGTTTGGAGGTCCCGGTGGGCCACCCTGGACCTGGAGGATTCGGTGGGCCCAGTGGACCCCCACCACAGGTAAGCACAATTTCTTACTTTCTTGCCACCTCACTTGGATAAACTGACACGTACTTAGGAGGAGGACTTTTGGGTAATTTGTTTGCACCATAACCATCACCACTCCATCTTTACTTCCCTCATGTACCCAATCCCCTTGGACACCACCATAGCCATCATCCACCTGGTCCTGGGGGTCCCAGAGTCGTGGTGAATAGTCCTATTCCCTAATTCTACATCCACCTGGACATTTTTACCTTCAATTACGATAATTTTTCCATCGAATGACCTGGAAGAATTTACTACGCATACATCTTCCATCTACTTCAACAATAGTTAGCGATGGTGTACCCAAGCCGCGGTTCCTACTAGCACACCTTTATCAACCTCGAATTTCACTCGCTGCACTTTTATCGCTTCTCCGACTTCGCGATCTCGCCATTTGCGCTTCGACGTTAGGCCGTGGCACGTCCTCGAGAGGGAAGAAAGGTAAGAAGGATGAAAGTATGGTTGTTATGGTGGACTTAGACTCGGAGTTGCTTTCACTTAGTTCAAGTTCTGAAGCTAGAAAAAAAAAACAGTGCTTGCAGAAGCTACTAGAGTCAACTTTAAGAGGCAATAGTTACATTGTATGTGCTACGATCTAAAAATCTCTTTTCTCTGCGAGTCTTTCGTGAGCAACGCTAAATTATAATTCCTGTTCCATAATCGCCTTCCATTTCCAAATAAGCAGGCGACGGTGCATTCCAACTCAATGACAGGCTTGACCACTCCCTGGAAGGCCAGGGAACCCTGATATCTGGTTGGTCATTACTATGCCTTGGAGGAATTTTGCCATATCGAACCCGTATCTTTATTCCAGAATTTACCAACATTTTCATTCTTTGCAAGTCTTCCTTTGTTGGTTCAGTTTGCGGTTCTGCAAAGAAAACATCACATGATTGCAATGTTTGAATACGACTTTCAAGAAAAGCGAGGAGAGCATGATATGTGATGCCTGTAACCTTCTTGTATATGGGAGTTACAAGGATAATTCGGATATGTTGGAGGTGAGGGCACAGCGTGCCAGTCTGTGCATCGGAAACGAGACGCATAAGAACCAAGTCGTCCACAATGAAAACAATTGAACCCCCATCAGGAACCAGTATTCCTCTATCGCCAATTTCCAAAAATCGAAGGCTTGGAACAAGCGAGAGACATTTGAGTAATTCATCTGTCGTGATGGATATGTTCAATGAAAGAGTCTCTAGGTTCTGTGATGGTAATGCAGACAACATGCCGACGAGACCTCTTTGACTGCTCTGGACTGAAAACCGCTTCAAAGATGGGCAAAGGAAGGAGCGGAAAAAGATTGGGACAAATGTTGGTTCTGCTAATGGATCAGCTTCGTCTGGGGTGATGTTCCCTCGAAGTATGAGTCGCATGTCCTGCATTTTGGGAAGATTGACAACAGCATTTCCATCGGCAAGAACCCAGTCGGATATATCAATCAAAACTGTGAGCGTTTGTAAGTGACGAGTACGTGCCAAAATGTTCAGGATCTCCCGCGGGGAGAGAGCTGACTCCTGATAACCTATCGCAGGTTGTAATGTGAGCTCTGTTAGATTCTCCCAGTCCAACTCCAGTTGGCTGTGATGCTTAAAATCTCGGATGAAACCATTTATCTTCAGCTTCTTCAACGCTGGCATCCGCCGAACCAGAGAAGTGAAGGGAAGTTCTGTAGGTTCTGAGGGGAGGAAAAATATTGTACTTTGGCACAAAACATGTTCAGGATAGGAAAGTTGACCGATGTGAGGGAGTCAAGGTGCCCCATTTCGTCAAATGACCCAGTGAAAACCAACTCCTTGACTCGGCTGCTAAACTTTAGCAATGTTTCCATAATTACGTGTCTGTCAGTAGCAGACTCAAGAGTCGCATGCTGCCAGTGCTCTAGTGTCTCCAGAGAGAGTGATATGGATATCGGAAGCGATCCGGAGCGTTCCAACCAAAGAGCAGAGCCTAACGCTCTTCTCTTGACAGCTCGGGAACTCATCTCTGAGGGAATGTATATGTGGAGTGACTGCCATAGCGCAGGAGTATTGATAGCGGTTTGTCTCCAGTCTCGTGAAATCGTAGTCAAGAGCAGAGGCGCTTGTGTTAAGTCCCTAACCGCATATCGTTCCTCCGGAAGGCACTGAACAAATATTTCCGAGAGAGTTTCCGCAGGAAGACGGCGCATGGGAGATATCAATGCGCGATGTGCATCGACATATTTCTGAACAATTTCCTTTTTGTGGGAGAGATTATCCAACAGATTCTGTACACGATCTACTTCCGATTCCAACTCGGCGAGTTGTAGTTTGGGTTCGGTGAGAAGAGCTTTTAGATGTATCAGCTCTTCCATAGATGGTGCATAGTTTGTGTGGAGAACGGAGGCAAAGGGAGACTGGTTGAAATTCCAGCGCAGGTCTTCAGATGAAAGATGCATGCGCTCGAAGGTCATCGTTGTTGCGGGAAGAGTTATCCAGCGTCTAATTTTCAAAATATTCCCACAAATCCCCCAGCAACAACCCAGCAATCACATACTTATACTTAATCTGTACACCTCAACACCCTCAACTTCACAAGCCATCCTAACATGATACGCTGTGGCCCGTGGGATATGTAATCGAAACGAATGCACATTCAAGGCAGTCAATGCTTCTGTTTTAGCAACACTAGTACATATACTTAGTGTAGAGACTCCGCTAGAGACTGCCAGAGTCTGCAGGCAACACCGAACCATGAGCACTGTCTCCTTTTGACACAGACGTGGAAGCCAGCGGTCGACGCCGTTTGCCATAAATTCATCTTGCTGGCGATGAAAGATTAATCATATATACGAGACCGGCGTCCGAGTCGAAAAAGAATTCGAATCTAGTCAAGTGACATTTTCTGATTTTCGCCAACCACTTGTTACTTGTATACATCTACAAAATAAAAACCGCACTGAAGACATTCTAGCGAAAATCCCTACTACGTAGTGCAACATACTCTCAAACGAACGGATGATACACAAATCAAAACCTACTAGCCTACATGAATAAGTTCAAACCCACACAAAAGTGAATAGTACATAGCAATCCGGGTCAATGTACATTATACATGATCAAGCATTGACAACCCATGAGCATTTTAAAGTGTAACTGGAACAACAAATGCATCAGACACAGTCTTAGAGTGCCACAGGTCTGAAAACGTACTGGGGATACAGCCGATGGAAATAAGGCCACCGTAACTGTTATCAGTGCAGCAAACAGCTTGAGCGGAGCTGTACAGGAGAAGCAGGGTAAAAAGTCATTTTCTCAAATGCTGTTAATGAGAAGAGGAAAACACCGACCAAGAGCTGCTGCCAACGACGATGCCGATGGGGGAACATGTTACACCGATGAGGACATCGGCAGCGGGGAGTGCAATGCCCAGCAAGTCGATAATGGAAAGAATGACGGGGTCAAGAATAGTTCCAGTAGAATTGCAGCATTGAAGGGACCCGGTCGAACAGCTAGTAGGCGAGCTTGAGGGGCCCGACCTTTTGGCACCTATAAAGTCGTTTTAGTGGGAGCTACCCAGATGAGGTCAAGAAGAGCAGACGTGCCATATGAAGGAGTCCCGCTTCGCTTCTGAGGAGGAAGAGGAGTAAGTCCACGGGCCAAACGCTCCCCGTTGGTTTCCTGGAACGGCGACGCAGAGACAGAAGCAACCGCGACAGTGAACGCAACAGCGAGAATGGAGGTGAATTTCATGACTGTTATTCGTGTAGATCGGGGGGACTATCGAATGCGTTTGCGAGGCAGCCATTTTTATATCGAATTCTTCCAAGGGGTCAAAATTAAAACATTGCATTACTCGGAGGCTATCATCTCAATCACGGCCAGAGCAGAAAAGACATACTTAAAGTGACTGGGGTCCATCACACAAGCATTCCAGGTCAAGTCCAGGTACTTTCGCCGAAGTGTTGCGCGCCACAATCTGCAGTTGCAGTTGAATCAGGATTCAGAATTTGCTCGAACCCGGCTAAACATGACGTCTGAAGGAGCTAGCATACATACACACATAGAGTCGCTCTGAAGGCTGTCATGGATAATTAATCAGGACGAGGATGGGTATGAGGCAACGAATTGCAGTGTACAACATGGGACGTTTGGTGCAGCCACTAGATATTGACTTGTCAAAGC
>ML770155.1:0-17205 GCA_009733575.1 Gymnopus androsaceus JB14
TGGCGGCAGTGATCATAGAAGATGTTGCAGGATGGACCAATGGTCCCAAGTCCTAAGGACTTGGGTAACTTGTGAAGTTGAATGTGAACTGTAGAAAGTGTTCAGTTAAATATGCTCTCTTGATAAGGAAATATATTTTTTGATATACAATTCTTGCCATTCCAGCATCTTTATCTTGTGGCATAGACTTTTATGTGGGATGGTGAGTACATTTACTCACACATCCGGATTTTGTATGGGATAGTGAGTAAGTTTATTCACATATCTGGATCTTGTATGGGATGGTGAGTACATTTACCCACACATCCAAATTGCCATCTTGTGGACTTAGATTTCCAGCTTACTGATTGTCAGTGTATATTTGAGTCTGCCTAGGGGAGACCACTGTCTCATCAGGAAAAATGGTCTGGGCCCAGGGCTGACTTTAGGTTGACCCACAATGACCTAAAGAGACTTAAGGGAACCTAAGGATACCTAGGTCTCCTAGGCCACCTAGGTTGCCTAGACTGCCTCAGTTTCTTTGAGGTCACCTAGGTTGCCTAGGATTTAGGAATAAACTTTGGGAATTTGAGGCAACCTGAGTAAACCTGAGTAAACCTGAGTAAACCTGAGCTAACCTGAGGAACCTGAGGTAACCTGAGGTAGCCTAAGGTAGCCTGGGGTAGCCTGGGGTAGCCTGGAAGACCCAAGGTAACCAGGGTGACCAGGGTGACCAGGGTAGCCTAGGTTCCCTAGGTCATCATAGGTTTAACCCCTTTTTGCTGATGCTTATAGGTACTTCATCATTCAATGTACAATTTTTTATACATTGACTCTGGGGTGCCAGAGCATGATGTACTTACTCCTTAATATGACCCACTGGGACTCTGGTGTGACATCCAAAGCCTTGAGGATTGTTCAATAGAATGAATAATCTTACAGATTACTGTACCATTTCATTCAATTTGACAGTCACACATTACAGGCCCTCAGAAAGTCAAAATTTTTCACAGGTCACAGGTCACAAGGTAAGTCAAATTGAACAAAGTGGTACAGTAGTCTGAGAATACTGTACCATTCTGATTGATTCAGCAGTCATGGGTCACAGAGGTCTTCTGATGTGCCAAAAATTTTGGCATGACACACCCAAAATCGCTTTTAAAAAATGCAAGATTTGTGTCTAAAATGCCAAAATCTTGCTGGGGTCACATGGCTCCACTGTGAGGGGTTGAATCCAAAATTTCATTGGGTCAGTCATAGTCACAAGGGCCTGGCGAATCAATCAAAATGGTACAGTAAGTAGATCAAGGACAAATGTTAAAATACATACACAGTGACAGTGGTCAATAATGAGCCTGCCAAAACGGAAGTGGTGTCCATATGTTATAAAATCCACTTTTACCCCATTTGAGAGGGTATTTCCTCTCTTGTAAAATTTTGCCTAGTGCATCAAATTTGAATTTTATAAAATATTCACACCACTTTGCTTCTAGCCAGCTTGAATATTTCCCAATTTCTGCCTCCCCATTTCCCACTCTCTGAGTCTGCCTCTGCCTCCACAGCCCTCAGACAATTCCAAACACCAGCCAATCAATTAGAGATGGGCACGAGTATTTTAGCCGTTTTTGCACCGTTTATTGAATAGCCATTGATATTCCGATTAGAATAAGCTCAAATAGCGTGCAATTTCATGCAAAATTGCCCTTTCTGTAAGTCTATCAAGTTTTGACCCCTATATCATTAATGCTGTACCCCCAGGAGGTCAAATCAGCCACAAGTAGAGTATACTCGCAAGTACATACTTGTTTGGCCTTTCTCAGCCATTCTTTAAAGCCTGGGGGGGGGGGGGGGGGGGGGGGGTGCAAAAGTGATCAAAAAATGATCAAAACTTGATAGGCTCACAAAACATGGTCAATAAGAGAACCATAGTGAGCCCAAGCTGATAGTTAAAATCTATCAAGGACCTATTCTACCCAAGAGGTTGCAAAGTAACGGTACATGCAATGGTACCATACTTAACTGTGTGAATGTGCCTCGATCAAAGTCCTATGCACGGTATGGTGTAGCAAGGCAAGCTTGCTGGATAACAAGTTGCTGACCAAGGCAGATAAACGAGCCCACATACCAGTTATACTAGACTAGGTCATTGAAGGATATACCCAGTCAAAGATTGCTTCTTTGGCAAAAGAAGCACTCCCAGACAAGGAGAGCCATCCAGCAGGCTGCCCTAGAAAGCTCTCTACTACTGATGAAAATGCTTTCATCAAACAAATCTCCACTGGCAGAGCCAAGAATGCAGCATAGGTGACCAAAAACATTAATCCACTCCTCCCCCCTATTGGAATTTACAGAAAATCTATTTTAACCCACATTACAACATACTTATGAATACATGATATCACAGGAGATATTTGCACATACACTCACAGTATCCATGCATATACTCACAGTAGCCACTTCACTGTATGCATAGTACCATAGATATTCACATAGTACCCACTTTCCGGCTATATGCACTATGACATAGTCATTCTTACAGGTATAAATACAGTATGTAGTTACTTGTGTACCTTACCTGTTTGCCTTAGGGCCCAGTCAAGGCCAAAAGGCTATACAATCATTCAAACTCCATTTATTATTTCTAACACCCCCATCCAGTCTTGACTCAAACCATCAGAAATACCCTTCACAAAACCAATGTACAGCCTCACAAAAAGCAGAAAAAGCCCAAGCTCACCCCTGGTCACAGGAAAGCTCATTTGGCATTTGCTCAGAAGTATTTGGAGTGGACTGTAGATGATTGGAAGAGGGTTATTTGGTCAGATGAGACCAAAATCAATAGACTTGGGTCAGATGGGCAGCAATATGTCTGGGGAAGAAAGGGGGAATCAGTAGGAGACAGAGGCATTGAGGAAACTGCAAAGTTTTGGGGAGGAAATATCATGGTGTGGGGATGTACAGGATGGGAAGGGGTGGGGAATTTGGTGAAGGTTGAGGGGACAATGAATGGGGAGCAGTATGTAACATTTTGGATGGCAATCTCTTGGAAAGCATGCCAAATCTGCTTCTTGATCCAGAGATAGCCATCTTTCAGCAGGATAATGAACCTAAACACACCTCCAAAGTTGCTGCTAAGTGGTTTGATGACCATGAAATCAACTGTATGGATTGGCCTGCACAGTCCCTTGACCTCAATCCCATTGATCATCTATGGACAACCCTCAAAAACAAACTTAATGAATATGACAAGCTACCCTCTGGAGCTTGGAGTTGTAGGACAGAGTGGCAGAAAGATGGGGAGAAATTACAGAGGAAGTGTCAGGCTTGGCTCATTTCCAGACACTCCTGCACCCGCTATCCACCCACTGATGTTTTCCACACTTGGCAACCACCTGCAGATACTTCCAGTACTCATTACCTAAATTGTGGGAGCTTCCCATGCTTATTTACCATTTATCCTGCCTGCTGGGCACTTTCCACATGTGATTACCAGTTATCCTGCTTCTGGGTGCCTCCCGCACTTGATAACCATCCATCAAGCCCTCCCCAACGACTTACACAGCCACCCTACAGTATATAAGTAGACACCCCGAGTCCATGTACCCTAGTCTGTTATTACCACTGTTACCATTGTTTTCTGGTTTCCAAATCTATTGTCTCTCTGTTTTGTCTGTTCCAACCAGCTGTGCCTTCTGAGCTCTGTTCAAAGGCCACTGTCAATTGCATTCACTGCGAGGCTCCATCCATAGATCCCAAATCTATGTCTGGAGCTCACTGTCTTCTATCTCTGTTTACAACTTTACAACCAAAGCTCCTTGGGAGCTTCCTATTTGGGTTTTGCTACCTCTAGAACCTCTGGCACCCACGCGCTTTCACCCTATTTCCATCCACTCCCATGCTATCTCGCGTCCGCTTCCACCCCTATTTCCATCCACATTTGCTGTATTCCACCCGCATTATCCATATTTGGACATATTACACCCTTTTGGACCACCCTTCATCCATATTCCATCCGCTTCCACTCAGTTCTGGTTGTCGGACCACAATACCACCTGCTTCCTCCTGGTTACATTATTGGGTGGCCCATACACTGTTCCTTGCACCTCTGAGACTTGTACCATTCCATACAACACTCATACTACTGTCCAGACCCACCTTATGGCACGGTTATCCTGGGTGGTCATGTTTGGTCTCCACTTACATCTAGGTGTAAGACATTCGGGATACATTGGTTCAAGATCCATTTTGTGCACTGGGTCTCACAGGAAGATTGTCAGAGATTAATTAGGAGCATGCCAAGAAGGCTCAAAGCAGTTGCGAATGCACATGGAGGTCATACAAGTATTAAACTAATAAGGGAAGGACTAGCATTCTGACATGGGTGCCAGACCAAGGAAGAGAAGCTAAAGAGATAGTGTAGCTGAGATTGTTCATTGAACAATAGAAGCTGCCATGATAAGTTAAACTTAAGAAAATGAGAAAGTGTTTGTAAATGAAATTGACAGAACACATGTGCAGGAGCAAGGGCAGGCGGCGTTGATCAATTCCAGTACACAAGGTGACCCAGGTAGGTTAAGGGAGCATGAGGAGGAGGCACAAGAACACCAAAATGGAGCAAAGGCTCCCAGAGCAACGCTCACTGAAGGGACGAGGCCAAAGGCTCCCGAAACACCACCAAAGAGCCTTGCAAAGAAAAGAAAACCTTACTCTTGGGCTTACCTAAAATACTAAAGTAAGGATCAAACAAAACTCCAGACATGAAAGTATGGAGTCCAGAATCCAAGGATTCTCTTATCAAGCTAGTGAGCTCAACGAGACCTGCAACAACAGGTTCCTTCATGAGGGCTACATGTAACCCTGGCATGGCCAGCATCCCTCTGGACTTGTCTTGATTGCATCAGATGATGCAAGGAACTGAGCAATAAAGGTTCACCGAGGAAGGACGCTGACAAGCGGAGAAGAGGAATGCGTTTTGAGGTCATAGAAATGTCCTAACAAAATGATAACTGAACCTGATGTACAAGGTTCAAAAAAATTGAGGACAGTAGAGGGAAGAAG
Source organism: Gymnopus androsaceus JB14 (assembly GCA_009733575.1). Taxonomy (NCBI): domain Eukaryota; kingdom Fungi; phylum Basidiomycota; class Agaricomycetes; order Agaricales; family Omphalotaceae; genus Gymnopus; species Gymnopus androsaceus. The sequence continues at coordinate 5,038 of ML770155.1, forward strand.
GGAGTTGGCTAAAGGTATGACAGCCAAAAGGAAGGAGGCTGACAGGTTCAGACCGATGACAATGAAATTGGAGGAATAAGGTAGCTGAAGGGTGTGCAAAGCCCAACAGTGAAAAGAGGAGGCCGAATGGGTTTTGAACCAGCAACAAAATAAGAGGCGGCAATAAGGAGGTGGCTGGAGGGTGTGCAAAGCCCAACAACGAAAGGAGAGGAGGTAAAAAGGAATCTTGCTGCACTCATGAAAGTGAATTTAAATTTTTGAATGATGCTGTGTTGTATTCCATTGGTAGAGAGTAGATAATTAGGATTACACTAAAAAACCCAGAAGATACACCACAGGAGTGTTACGACCATGCCAGCTACGGCCGGTACACTTACCAAGACGACCGAGATTCCTCTGTACTTATATTGGATATTTTCTTCTAAGTGACCGAGCCGCTCGGGCCGGTCACCTCGGTCCCTTTCGGTCCGTTTATTATTGTTTCCTATTCATTCTCACGTTTAACAATTACTCTAACCAAAAGACAATTACTTATTATTCTCCTTCCCGGCCGACCTATATCGTACGGGAAGCTATTATCTTTATTTTAACAATAAGGACTACCGTATATAAGCCGACTCATCTTGTATAGTAGTCTTTAGTTTAAATATCGACTTGGATTAACCCTATACTTGACTCAACGCCTTCCGGCCTTGATCCTTTACTCACCGACGACCTTCGGCATCGTCAAGTCCATCTCGGACATTCTTACCGACGACCTTCGGTGTCGTTGCTTCTATTCCCTTCAGGACCATTCGGCGTAGCAAGGGCCCGTCCTAATAGATGGTCCGCGGTCCGCTTCCTTCTCGTGTCTCCGGTCGGCAACTACTTTGGTTGCTTCGGTTTATACTTCGGTCCGACCTGGCTTGACTTCTTTCAGGCCCGACTCCCCTCCGGTAGCACGGTCCTAACAAGGAGGATTTGGAGGCAGGAAGAGGCAGTGGCAAGACATTGTGGATGAGGGCAGCAAGAAAGGAACAATTCTTGTGCCACGTGTCACCAGGTCCAATTCTGACACATTGCTGTGCTCCAGATGTGGTGACTCCATGTCTCTCTGCCAGGCCGCCTCTCCTCTTATCTTACACTTACGCTAGCTGGAGCAAGATCTTGTAGCTTCAGCTAGCACCTTTTCTGTATTTCAATGTGCATGTCAAAAAATTGTCCACATGGATCATTGAATTGAATTGCTTATATCTCAATGAGTTTTGATCCAAAAAAGACAAACCAGATATGTACATGGAGCCAGGATCTAGGGATTTCTAGTCCACACTAAAGATCTTCACAAGTCCGGATCCTGGTATACCGGCATGGATCTTAATTTAACAGGTAAATATATCTTTAATGTACATTATAAAATCTAGGTATTCTTGACCCTGGGTGGATCCGGGTATATTGCCAGGTCTTGGGTCCACAGAGATGGACCTGACCCAACCCGGCACAGCCACCCGACCCGGAAACCCGGCGTACCTGGCATACCCGAGCCACACACTACCGGGGGGTAAAATACCCTGACCTGTGACCTGCCAAAACCCGTGGGAAACGGGTCCGGTATGACTGGGATCCTGTTATATCCATGCATTCCGGTGCCTCCAAAGTCCACCAATTACCCCTAAATTACTGCCGAGCCTCCGGCGCCTATTTCCGAAGCTTATCGAGCCTATATCTCGGGAATAATCTCGGAAACCTCGGCCATACCTCGGCTGGAACCCGGTTGCAAGTCATTGACTTATTTGGACTTCATTACGGTTCCTTTCCTCGCTTTCCAGTCTCGCTTCTGTGTCCGCCGGAGCCAAGCTGTTCCGTTCCGAGCCTCGGTAACCCTCGGAAACCCTCGGAACAACTTCGGATATATCCCCAGTACCTTCGGATGCCTTTCCCATGCTTTTGTTTTATGGTACTTATTGTTTTATTGCCTTTTATGTTCTTTTGTCTTTCGCTACTGAATTACTTTATTGCTTTTACTTACCAAGTACCTGGTCCGGCTCCCGGGAATCTATTTCTTATTGTTAAACACTTTCCCCATTTATCCAGACTTAGTAGTTAAACTTGTACTGTAACTTTAGCTCCAAAATCGACTTAGTCTAGCTGGTCTCACTTTCCGAGTCTTGCCTTTGTCTTTCTGACAGTTCTGGTTACTAAGCCGACACAGCCACGTGATCTCGGCAAAACCTCGGCTCCGCCTTCGGTTCCGCTGCCTTGACTTAGCTTAGGCCTTACCTATTGTTTTCCTCTCGGGACACCTTACGGCATGTCAAGGGTGTTGCCAATAGCTTCACCGAGTCCCATATCTCGCGAGGTCCGGCCCGGACCCTTTCCGGACTATTTCTGTCCGATACCTCGGCCGCTCCGCTCCGGGTCGCATGGACTTAACAGATCCGTGGCAGGTATACCTGCAGGTACCTGCATGACCTGTTATAGTTTTTAACTATAGATTTTTTGTGCTTGTTACTAGTTAATATGCCACTAGCATCAACTGGAATCAATTCAATAACAATAAAGTACTTATTCTCAACTTTTTTAGTACTAGTAAGTATTATATTAGTAGTAACAGCTTAATAAGTATAGTAATTTGGGTAGCATACAAGGACCCAGGGCTCTACCACCAAGTGAAAATAGGCAATGGAGTTTCATTGTCCAGTGGTAAGGAAGAAATATCTATGGTTTCATGTGCATATATTAAGTATTAGACTATTAATGTTACTATTACTACCTAATACTAGTGGTATATATTGGAATTGGTACTCTAATACCATATAGTAGTACAAGTACAGATATAACACACTATTCTTAACATTCTGGTACACTATTTAATGCTTATAGAAGTAAGAAATAGTTGGTCAAGTATGTAAATCATTTGTCCACAATGACCTGCAGGTACCTGCAGGTCACTGAAAAAATTAAAATCATGACCTGTGACCTGTGGAGATCCGTGGGAAACCGGTACCTGTCCCTTACCGGGACTCGTGAAGATCATTAGTCCACACTAATCACTTTTTGATATATCCAATGTTTATCTTGTAAATCCTGGATCTTTCCAAAAGTGTTGAACATTTGGACAATTTTTTGACCCACTGTATACAATGTCCTGACAATTTACAGCATTTTCATCAGTTCTGTTGGTTATGTCACTTAACTGACAGCTGTCCATCAATCCCCTCAGCTCCTACAGCTTTGGAGCAGCCAGAGCAGTCAGAGTATTTCAGAGCACTCCAGAGCACTCCAAAGCATCAATACAATGCTCTGACTGCTCTGGAAACATACAGGTTTTGCTGATGTAGATTAAAAAATTGTCTAGATTCTAGAATACAGAGGACATACTAGATTTGGCATCATATCAACTAAGTGTCACAGCCTTTCACTCAAGGGACAAAATGGAACTAGGCTCCCATAATCTCCTATTGAACCCTGTCTGGCTTGCAGGCCTCAAGTATGCTATTTCAGACAAGGATAGTTATGTGAGCTCAGAAAATAACTTCTAAAAAACTTTAAAAATTCCCCAACAACTCTTGTGTGCTCCTTTCTTGTATGTATTAGATTTACACTGCCTGCGCTCAACTTTGAGGGCATACCAGGTTGTGTAATAAGGTACCCAAATAGCTCAAAAATTTTGGTTTGCCAGCTTAAAGCACTTAGAATATAGTGGACAAGGATCCAAGCTCCAAGCTCCGAGGTCTAGAGTACACTATATTTGGACAAGGATTTTGCCAAAATCGGGTCCTAAAGTACGCTATTTCGGACGTTCAGTATCAGATTCTGGGGGCCTGTTCACGCAGGGAATTAGGTTAGACGCTCGTTCCCGTGCCAAGTCTCGCCAAGTCTCATTGAGGTTTCAAAAATGCGGAAGGATATCAACTCCGACCTGCTTTTGAACTTGTTTATTTGGGCCCGAAATCGGAAATGAATGAAGGGCTATCTCATTTCAGCGTGTACTCCACCTAGGCCTGTCATTTCCATAGTTTTCCATTCATTTCTCAGCCCAAACAAACGAGTTCAAAAAACTGTTGACCTATAGAACCTAATGCAACTGGCAATATTTCCGCTTCGGTTGACTCGCGAGTCGCAGGCTGCAGGCGATCTTAGTCTAATTAATGAAGGCCGACCTATTTGTACCTATTTGCGATCTTGGCTCTTGGTTCCGTTAGGACGGTCAGGTTCCGTCGGTTGAATTATGGAACTTGACAGTCTTGAAGTTGACAAGCAAGCTGATGCATGCCATGGCGTATATCATGGATTAAGGGTGCCTTGTCGTGGCATTACTTTAAAATGAAGGTCCATCACGCTAATCATCAACCGCCTCTTTCCACCCAATTTCGCTTTCGCTATGGCTTCTTTGGCAGAGTCTGACGAGAAAGTCTTTTCAAGGTCGAGGCCGGAAGTCGAGCATCATGTCGAGGTCTTTACGAAGGAGGTCGATACCGCAGCTGCTCTTTTGGCTGGTCAGGATACAGAGATTGATCCTGTAGAGGCAATTAGGATTCGGTGAGTGTATGAGTCGAGTTATAGCCCCCAAAACTGACTGTTGTTCTTTATACAGAAAGAAGATTGACAGACATATCATGCCGCTGATGTGTATGCTTTATTGGTATGTATTTTTGAGCAAGGAATATCCAAGTTCTAATGGACCACAGGATCCAATTCACAGACAAAACTACCCTAGGTATAATCGCTCCAGCTGAATCTTCACGACAAGCTAAAGAAATCATTTATAGGATCGTCAGCCATACTTGGTATCGAAGCTGCAACTCATTTGACGACAAACGAGTGAGTCTCTCCATTTGAGGTTCAAGCGACACCTACTCACTTCTTCTCCTCAGGTATAACTGGTATGATGCTTTAGAAGGTCGATCAACCATCCTCTAATCATTTGGATCAGGCTTGGCACCATCTTTTATCTCAGTTATCTTGTATTCGAGTATCCTCAAAATCTAGCCTTGCAGAGATTTCCTGTTGGAAAATGGATGAGGTGCGCTTCATGTCTTCCTCTTCGACCCTCCCGATGCTCATGTAATCACTAGTCTGAATATTTTGGTATGGGCTATCGCCTTGTGCGCTCATGCGGCTTGCAAGAACTTTGCTGGCCTATTCGTCGTTCGTCTCATTCTCGGCATGTGCGAAGGATCCATCACTGCTGGATTCATGATCGTCAGCTCCATGTTCTACACAAGGAATGAGCAAACTCTAAGAGTTGGTTATTGGTGTACGTTCTTCTCATACTCATTTCGAATGATCATAACTCGATCCTTCAGTTTTGATGAATGGGACTGGTACGTCTTGCCATACTATGTTATTCGATTATATCGTTAGTCGCTTATCTTTCTTAGCCCAAATTATTTCCGGATTCATCAGCTTCGGCTCCTTACATATCAAGACGTCCGGGTTTGAACCATGGCAATGGTATATGTGATATCATTTACAGGCTCGTCTATATTCTGATACTCGTCTAGGTTAATGATCATTATGGGAACCGTAACATTAATTGTTGGACTCTGCTTCTTGTGCGTACATGAACCAAACTAATGTCGATTAGATCGCTGAATCTTCTTCACATATAGCTTCCTATTCCCCGATAGTCCTGTCAACGCATGGTTCTTGACTCCCGAAGAACGTGCCCTAGCTGTTCTCCGTATCAGGGAAAACCAGACAGGCGTTGAAAACAAGTATTTCAAGAAGGAGCAGTGCGTGTTGAATCAATTCAAGGAACTTCACTCACGTGTCTTTTTGCAGGATGATTGAAGCTCTCTTAGACCCAAAGACGTGGATGTTCGCCCTCTTCTCCGCCCTTTGCAATGTTCCGAACTCTCTCACCAATCAGCAAACGCTTATTATTGCTTCCTACGGTTTCTCCGACCTCCAAACTACTCTCCTTAGCTGCGTTAATGGCGTCGTCGAAATCCTTACTATTTGGACCGGCGTGAACATCGCGGCTCGCTTCCCCAATAGTCGTGCTTATGTTGGCTTTGTATATTTCATCCCCAACATCATTGGAGTCATCTTGATTAACACATTACCTTGGAGTGACAGAGTTGGTTTATTGTTCGGACAGTACTTGACAGGTGGGTCATTTTGTAATGATTCTTCGCCCTTTCAAGACTTCTGATACAAGTTGGATCTTGGCAGGTGTTGGTACAACCGGGTTTGGTAAGTCTCCTGAAGCTTACTTGGTTCTGTTCGCGGGGATGCTAACACCGGTAAACATAGTCCTGGCGTTGTCTTGGGTCTCTAGCGTCACCGCTGGACACACCAAGAGGGTTACGACCAACGCAATCACGCTGGGTGCTTATTGCATCGGAAACGCAGCTGCGCCGTTTATGTGGCAACAGAAATATAAGCCTCGGTACGTGCAGTAGTGTCGTTTTTTGTCAACTATACCCCGCTCACTGGGATTCCTCATGCTAAATAGTAATCACGTTCCTTGGCTCATCATTGGGATTTGCTACGCTTGTTGCATGGCATTGCTTTTGATTATTCGGGTTCGTGCTTTTGCTTCAGTGCCTCGCGTCGCTCGTTCACTCATGTTTTATCCATCACGCAGTTCCACTTGGATCGCCAGAACAAGATTCGGGACGCCGAACCTCGGGATGATTCGTACGATAATGTTTATATCGAGCATGTGAATGACGACGGAACCGTCGACGAGATTAAAGTTGAGAAGGTCTGTTATGCTCATTTCCCCGTACCCAGCTTCCTTCCTTCTGCCACAGTACTTGACCTAACCGTTTATATTTTTCCTTCTATTCTACTAGGGATTCTTAGATCTTACGGATACGCAAAATCGGGATTTCCGATACGTATTGTAACGCTAACATTATGCACTATCCTGATACAATATATTTCCTGGTTTCTTGTAGAGATGAACACATACCATGTGCTGCTACAATATCTTGGATGAATTTTCACATTGTCAATGAGGAATGGATTCATGCTAGGACTCTCCTCTATTCCACCTGGGATGATTTCAAAGAAGCCTTTAGGGCTTGCTTTGAAACTGCAGATGCCATTACGGAACCCGCACAACAGTGTCCGCCAGTAGTAATAGATAGCCATGGACCGATGTAGTGGTAGACGGACTAGAATTATGTCAAAATTTCACCAAGATGTAGGTGGTTTCCACTGCAGCCATGTTACTGGGCAGTTGACACCCTTTCACCATGTTATCTAGTAGTTGACATCTTTTACCATTGATTTTAGCAATTACCATCCACTCAACATTGTTTTAAGCTATTGCCATCCTTTCAACATCATACTAAGCCAGCAACACTGTTTCAACATCATAATGGGCCATTGACATCATTTCAACATCATATTGAGCCATTACCATGCTTTCACCATCATAGTAAGCCATTACCATCCAGCTGCAATTGACAATTTGACATCCTTAAAGCATCGGAAATGTGGTCTGGGGTTTTTAAGTGCCCTGCCAAAGGCAGATTAGCAAGGGGTATGCAAAAATAAAATGTTAGATATCACATTGTATTTTGACCTTAAGGCTTCCGAGGCCCCCCTCCTTTATCCTTATATAGTAGTGAATTCCCACAACCACATGACATTTTTTGCTCTGCTGCTGTTGCCGTAGCCAATTTTTTGGAATTTCAAAGTGTCCTGAAGACATTTACCCTTTAATGTGATGTGATTTCAGGCCAATTAACATAAATGCACTTTTATTACATTAGTTCAGAGTGAGTCAGGGCTCTCCACAAACTTTCTACTGTCCACATTAGCATCACATATTGCCTGCAAGGAGGACTTGATGCTCTCTAGTACAGGATAAATTTGGAATTGTAAATATATGGCAGTGTTTTCACCTAAGGGGTTATTAAGGGAATTTTTTGATCCTAAGGTCTTAAACCTTATTAAGGGCAATTTAAGGGTGTTATTTAAGGGTTAATTGAGGGTGCAAAAAATTACAAAAAATTACCACTTCAGGCATTACAGTACCACCAAAAGATCTATACTACTCCATGTAATTACCCCAGAGCTCTCAAACTCACTTTTATTGAGTGCCTCATCCAAATAATGTGCTGTTTCAACCAATTTCTTAATCATGCATCACGTCCAAAAAAAATCAGAAAGTGGCAATGATTCTTTGTCCAATTTTCCGAGTTTTTTTTTGTATTATTCATTCTATATTTTTCTAAAGTCAGCCAAAGTCAGCTTGTAAAGATTTTCAGAGATTTTGACGCCCCTGCGCCTACTGAGTTATCATGTGAATTTTGCTAAGTGCCCTTAATTGAGACTTAGGACTTTTACTGATTCAAGCTAAGGGTTAGGCTAAGGGTATATTAAGTCTTAAGTTAAGTGCCAGCTGAAGCTACGTGAGCTTGCAAACGGCTAGCGTAAGTGTAAGATAAGAAAAGAGCAGTGGAAATGACAGGACTTACCTGTATAGTTACTGTACCTACTCAAACGGAGAATCTCCGTTGGAGAAGGTGTTGGTAGTTAGATAGAAATGAAAGTATCTTTCATATCTGTAGGCTCGAACACGTGCACGTGTTTCTATCCTTTTTTGCTTGTCACACTCAATCGAGCCGCAACTTGCTTTTCTTTCGCTTTCCTCTCCTTCTCGTCCCTGGCTTTCAGGAATTTTAGGCATTTTAGAAATGCAACTATTAACGAATGCTGGAATTACTGGTCCAATATCAAACACGTTTGACTTTGAAATGCACCTCACGATTCCACCAGCTCTCTCTTCCATTGGTCGCACTCTCCGGTCAAAGAATGCCCATAATTGCAGGGTAGAGAAAGAGAACGAAGAAAGCTCGAACACAACTTTAGACTGTTGAGATTTCTCTGGCTCCCGCCCAGTCGAACTTGATATTGGTCCTCCTCTGAAAGCTCTTTACGGTTACACCAAAGAAGAATTTGACAAGCTCGTTTTCAGCGAACCGTATTGCACAGAAGCAGATCCTCTGCCACTTTTCTTGCAGAGGAAAGTCTTGCAGGCCAGAATGCGGAAAGCTGAGAGGGTGGAAAAAGAAAAGAGTGAAAAAGATAAGGGAATTAAGCCAGTACAAGGCTCTATGATTTTGGACAACCCCTCAGTTCGTACACCAGGTCAACGACCTGCGGTTATTATCCCCAAAATCTTCCTTCACTCTATTGCTAATAAACTCTACCCTCCTCTTAACTGGTTCACCAACGATCGGCTCGAATATGCCCAACATTGTCTCCATGATCTTCACTCGAAGTTGATCCATCCCAAGGTCACTCCCAGTAACCCCAGTCTGGAGAAGACCCTTGTATTTGACATGACGAAAATGTATACACTCTGGGGCTCAGACGAGACCCATGCGTGTCTTACTCCATTGAAGTGGCAAGAAGCATCGGCCAATATGCATGTGGCACTAGTTCTCCTCTTGGAACATCTCTTGCCTGCAGAGCAACTCATACATTTCACTTACGCAGGGGAGTTCGAAAAACACCGTAGTTTCTTCATAGGGTACAAGTCCTTTGAAGAGAACTATGCCGAATGGTACACCTTCAAATGCGAAGCACGGCATGATATCTTGCAAAAGACTCTGTTTAATGCCGAGTATTATATAGGGCAGGTCAACGGTCGTCTCCATGCCAAGGAGGCTGCACTTTCATGCCTCTCTCCGCCGTCAAGCCCAATGAAGCATCATTCCGAGTCCGATCTCAGCTCCCCTTCGAAGGTTGCCCAAGGCACTAACGACTCTCCAAGTTCTTTCAAACATGAGAGCACACCAGCTCGCGCTCCTCGCACTCCAGGCTCCTCTTCCTCAGCAACATGCATCACATGCTGTGGTCCGCACAAGCTTCGTGACCACCCGCTGGGTACAACGTCGTTTGCTGACAGCAAACCTTGTTTTTTGGTATGGCGTGAGGGGGAATTATGGGTCACATGCCCATCCGGGTCCGGTAGAAACGTTAAGATCTGTATTGACTTCAACCTTCCAGGTGGTTGCAGACATCCACATGACTTGAGCAGGACTGTTAAGCCCGTGCAGCCCAGATCGAAGCAGCGGGAAATCGATCGCAAATCGATCGTGGGAATCGACCGATGTCGATCGATCGATGACCTGGGTTGGACCTTTGAAGTAACGGGACTTGGCGAAGCTATTAGCAACACCCTTAACACACTGTAATGTGTCCCAGAGGAAAGGAGTGGAAGAAGGGCGGAGCAGAGTGAACGCACAGCCGCAAGTCGATCGCAAATCGATCGCAATGTCGATCGATTGATCGGCGGAGATGTCGGAAATAAGAATAGAGAAGATCAGCTAGGCTAAGTTGATTTTCGAACTAAAGTTACGATACATGGTATACTACTTAAATACTAGTGAGTTCGGATAAATGGATAAATGTAAAGAACAATAAGTAATATATATCTGGGAGTGTATTCAGTAAGTATAACAATAAAGTAATTCAGTAAGAAAGACAAAAGAATATAAGAGGAATAAAACAATAAGTATTGGAAAGTGTGTCTAAACATGATAGGGATGTTTCCGAAGGTAAAGGGCAGCTATCAGATCGATACATTGATGGATCGATGGCGATTGATCGGAAATCGGCGGCAAGTGTCGATGATCGGCAGCGAGTGTCGGACGTCGGCAATGAGCGGTGATGATTGTAGGGATATAACAGTAGTTACATCGAAAGGTTGATTGATCAATGGCAAATGATCGGAAATCGGCGGTAAGTGTCGGAAATGATCGGTGATGATAGCATGGATATAACAAGGACACACATATGCAGCCTATGCGGTAAGGACCACCCTGCTCTCTCTCGTAACCCTTCTTGTGCACGGGTGTCCGAAGGAGCATTCCGCCTCTGACATGATGCGGTGTCCGCACCAGTGCTCACCCTGGTGGATGCCACCATTACCTCAATTCCTTCCCTTGATCTCAACCTCCCTCCTCACCCTACATTAGCCTATATGGATTTCTCCTCTTCCATTAATTATTGCCCTCTTCCTCTGGATGCGCAACCCGGTGATACTGAAATCTTTGAACGGGTTACACACCCGTACAATGCAGAGGCTTTCAAATCACTCCTGGATCAACACCAGCTCACAGAGCAATACTTGCTCCTAGTGGACAATCTTAACCATGGCTTTCCCATCAGCAATATGCTGATTCTCGAGCACACAGTCATCATCGACAACCACCCATCAGTTGCCGTCAATCTAGATGTAGTCTATGATTACATCGCAACCGAGCTGGATGCCAATCGCATGTCTGGTCCGTTCTCTCAGTCCGAGGCAGAAAGGATCCTCCGCGGCCCCTTTTACTGCTCTCCATTCATTGTAGCAACCCAAGATCAAGGTCCGCTATTACCACCCAAGAAGAGGGTCTGTCGTAACCTCTCCAAAGGTGGTATAGACATTGGTTTGGTGAACAGCTACATTGACACGGACAATTTTCCAACACGCTTTGACATGGCTTCCTGGGTTGCAGATGCAGTGAGTCTTTCTTTATAAAATTTATCTTCCATTTTCTTCCCTGCTACATCGCCCACTGGCGATTTTACTTTGCATTACCTGGTGCTTTCAGCCACCCTGCGCTCTTTATGAGCTACCTCATCCGCTCCTTATTGAGCCACCTCACTCGCTCTTCATTGAGTTACCTTATCCATTCTTTAATGAGCTACCTTATTCGCTCATTATTGAATCATCTCATTCGCTCCTTTGAGCCACCTTTTTGCTCTTCACGAGCCACCTCCTCCGCTCCATTGAACCACCTCCACAACCTGAGTTTCAACTGACAAAAATTTCTTTTACAGATTGCTACAGCACCAGATGGTACCCAGGCGTGCGCTTTTGACATCAAGGCATTTCACCATACTTGTCCAGTACACCCACATCACAAGCCATACTTAGTGGTTGCCGTCGAGGGCAAATTCTATATTGATCACAACCATCCGTTTGGTCTCTGCCCAGCTAGCAGTAATTCCGGCCAGATCACAAATGCCTCAGTTGACATCTGGGGATGTGCATGCCCATGTCTCCCTTCTTTCAAATTCGAAGACGACATGAGCGTATTGCGACTCCCGGACCCAAATGGCCCAATCATCGATGGCGACTTCCAATATCGGTACAACCGTCAGACGTGTATAGAACCAATCAATGTTCTTGGGATACTTGTTAGGATCGTGCTTCGGTTGAGTCGCGAACCG